>JBBBDQ010000692.1:1715000-1900000 GCA_037127315.1 Ascarosepion bandense | reverse complement strand
TTGATATGGCTTGTCCAGCGGATTGTAACATAACAACCAAGGAATTCGAAAAACTGTCAAAATATAAAGACCTGGAAATTGAAATAGAAACAATTGAAAACAAGAGCCGTGACAGTGATAGTAGGTGCACTTTGACTAATAAAAAAATGGAACAAAACAAAACATTGAAAGAATCCTTGGAAACCTCAGCTTAAGAGATATACAAAAAATTGTCTTGGTAAGTACAGCCTAAACACTAAGGAGAAATTTGTCAAGTAACGCTAGGGATGATAGGGGAGATAGAAAAAACATAAAATGGAGCCATAACAACACATCAGAACCTGCCTTAGGTCTTCCCGCAGACTTGGTAGAGAGTGCTACCATAGCAGAAATGAAAATATGATGAAAATGACAACATAATAATAATAACAACAACAACATTACAAGGAGAATGGAAACTACTATGATTTACTCTGCGAGGATTCTCCAAAATGTTATTGGGTTTTGAGGAGTCTTGTCTACACAATGCCTCAAGCATAGCATTTTTATTGACAGTATAATAACTACTTCATTACCTGAAAATAAATAGAAGGAACAAAACAAGTTTGTTGATCAAAATTATGGCAGCCCTAGAATATATGAATTGCAAAATCGTACTTATATCTATGACTCACATCTTGCGGAGATTTTCCGTTCGTGAAGTGACCACAATTACATTTTTTCATTGCATGACCCCTTAGGAGTTTTTTTGTTCTAATAAAATTTAAAAAAATACTTAGTCATTAGACTTGTACCTGGGAAACAGCAAAGAATTAATTCTGAAATACATGGCGAAATCAAAAACCCGTGTAAAAGAAACCATCGATAACAAATAAGAAGAGTATTCTGAAAGAGAAATTAAAATTGAGTGAAACAATACCAATTTAGTGATATACTAATTAAGGCAGAAAATTCGTCTAATTGGTTGATATAAATCCTACTCGTTACCGCCAAAACCAAGTTCTGACTACTAATTCCGCCCACAAGAATATCTACGACCAAATGGATTGAGATAAGTACTTGCTTTCTAGCACACAGGTAAAAACGGTCATCAATTTTATTGGCGCTTGTAGAATGTTTGCCTGGAAAGTATACAAACGCCGCTATTATAAAGTGGCCTCCCACGTGCGTTGGTTCCTATGTAGAAAGTATAAACTCAAAATCGCAATTTTATGCCCACAAACCAGAGAATTTAAAACGTACCAAGTCGACATCTTGTGGAATGTTAAGACCCAAACAAACCGCATTCTTGAGGAAAATATATCTGACGTTAAAAAATAAATAAATAAAAGCCTCCTCATCGATGTGACTGAATTTGATGACAATAATACCAAGGTTAAAGAAAATGAAAACCTTTAAAAGTATAGTAACACCGAGTTGGGGTTGCAAAAACGTTAGAGGTCCTGGCCACTATTGTCCCAGTTGGGCGTTGGGATCTATATGACCAAACTTAAGGTCCTACATAGTGAAAACCAGAAACAAATAAAGTATCCTATCTTTTTAGAAGTTTGCGTCACTTGGCACCGCAAATATCCTGCGAAAGTTGCTCTTTGTTTCATATTGTACGACTTGAAAATAGCCCATAATGCATGGTCTCAGTGAAAACGAACACTGTGCGGTAGAATAGAAGACAATAATAATATCAATAATAATAATAAGCTTATAAGTGCCTAGGTGTTAATGAGAGTGAAAACATTTACCATAAAAATGAAAGAAATAGTGCGTAATGAGTATTATAGAAGGCTACGACTGATATTAAAAACTGAAATGAATTCTCAGAACAGAATTATGGCCATTAATAACCTTGCCATACCAGTAGTCTAATATAGCTTTAACATCTTGAACTTGACTCTAAACGATATCAGATGAATGGATTCTAAGACAAGAAAGCTCCTTTCTAAATATAAGATGCATCATCCAATAGCTGATATAGACCGCCTATACATACCCCGTAAAGAAGGAGGAAGAGGTCTTATTCAGCTAGAATTGACATACAAGAAAACAACTATTGGCTTACTAACATACATATAAACAACAAAGGACGAGATGATGCAATTAGTCAAACAACATGAAAAAAGAAAGAAAAATATTCAATAATGAAAGAAGGTAGTAAATACAAACAATATTTCCATTTAGTAGATTCTGTAGAAAAGCAAAACAGAAGCCAAGAACCAACTATTGCCGCAAAGAATTTAGAAAAGTAAGCCAAGGATAAAGCACTTGAACAGATGAAACAACGATGGCAAGACAAACCTCTGCATGGCAATATACAGAACGTGCTAATAAACCCAATGTTGATAAAGTTAATACTCGTCGATTGTTACATGCATCTGGAAGAAAGTGTGAAATTGAAGGCTTTATTCTTGCTTGGCAAGACTAAAGTCTTTTCACAAGGAACTTTCAGGCAAATATTATGCATAATATTGTGGATCCAAAATGCAGGTTATGTGATAAATATCAAGAAACAATAGACCATCTAATATCAGGATGTTCTGTACTTGCCCCAAATGAATATAGAATCGTCACGATAGAATGAGGAATTATTTACACTGGACAATGTGCAAACACTATGGAAAACAAACACTGGTATGAACATCATTCAGCACCAGTTACAAAAATAGACGATGTCACCATTCTATGGGATTACACCATCCATACAGAAAGAAAAATGAAGCGAACAGGCCAGACATTATTGTTAAAAACCAGAAGGAGAAAACTTGTCTATTAATTGATATGGCTTGTCCAGCGGATTGTAACATAACAATCAAGGAATTTGAAAACTGTCAAAATATAAAGACCTGGAAATTGAAATAGAAAAAATGTGGAAATTGAAAACAAGAGTTGTGCCAGTGATAGTAGGTGCACTTGGAATGATAAAAAATGGAACAAAACAACACATTAAAAGAATCCCTGGAAACCCCAGCTTAAGAGATATACAAAAAATTGTCTTATTAAGTACAGCCCACATACTAAGGAAAACTTTATCTATGTAATGCTAGGGATGATAGGAAAGATAGAAAAACATGAAATGGAGTCATAGCAACACGCCACGACCTGCCTTAGGTCTCCCCGCAGACTTGGTTGGTAGTGAGACCAAAGCAGAAATCGAAATATGATGAAAATGACATAATAATAATTATAATAATATTTAATCCCAGAAAATTCATGTTCATTTGAAATTGAAAAGGTTGTGTTAATGAGTGCTGCTAAAGCATTTAGGTAAATAAAATATCTCCAAATCCAGCATGTTCAATAATTTCCTAAAATCTTCCTTCATGGGTCTTAGGTGAAAGACTTGTTAAATGATTGTAGCTAAAAGTAACCAAAACAGAAAAAAAAAACAAAACAACTAATAATAATACTGAATGGTACTTCTAAAATCATTATTGCTTTGAGGAAAATTATAAAGTCGTTTCTTTAATTTTTCCCTTTAATAATAATAATAATAATAATAATAATAATAATAAGAAGAAGAAGAAGAAGAAGAAAGAGCCGAATAAAACATAAATAAAGAAATTAAATTTCAATTTCGAAATTAATCAAGTTCTTTCGGAAGCACTTAAGGCGAAAAAACTTTAAAAAGAAAAAAAATCGAAAAAGAACAACAAAAAGCAAAGAAAAAAAAACTGAACAAAACAAGGGCTGGAAACGAAGAAAAAATAATCAAATCCGTTCTGCTTCTCCTTTTCTTCAAATTTTCAAACAATCAACATAAAATGCCATCACTCCATAAACAGAAGGCAACAATTTCATCTAACACTATTTTCAATTGAAGACGATGAGATCAAGATTCGCGCGTTGACTGTCTTTACAATCAGTGTTGTTATTGATTATTATAATTATTACTCCGTTGTTCTGCCATGCCTTTTCTTGTATTTAGTTATTTGTCTTTTAAAAATGCCTGGTGTACGGGAAAGAAATCTTTGTTGGTATGTCGCAAAAATCCTTTTGTTTAAACAGAAATAGGATTGGTCTGAAATTAAAACACTAATTTGATTTCTACTTTAGAATTCGCCGTCAGCTAGGGACATTTTCATATTTGATATCAGTTGAGATCATGGCGACCAGGGTGCCACAATTAATAAGAGATTTCATCATCTTTTTAATGGCTGTATAGTATGCGCTTTGATAGAGCAATATAAAGGTTTATCTAATTCGGAGTAGGCCTTCTCATCTACTGGTTGTCAGCCAGGCATAGAGATCCTCGTTTTTCCTGTTATTTAACCCTCAACTGTTTTATTTTTTTTTTACTTTTTGCCGCAAGCAAGGAAATAAAGTAATCTAGACGCAAAGGGTTACTGAGTTTGAATGATTTTATGGATTTAAAAAAAAATTGATTGATTCGTTTGCCACGGCTTATCAACCACTTGCATGCTATTTAATTACAGATTATATTTTTAGATTTTAAGAATTTTTAGAGACAATAATGGTTTAGTGATAGAAGTCTTACTAATTAATCTATAGTTAGGGGAGAAGAGATGGTATTATAGCCAAGAACATTTTCGAGTGAGTAAATATAAGGGAAATGACAAGAATTGAAATTCAGTTCTACAAGTAAAATTTCGTGCTATTATCCATTACATTACTCACCCTATTCAAGCTTATAGTACCTTGTATTGACAAGCAGTCACTCATCTAGGTAGTGACAAGTCTCAACACTATTTAACTTAGGAGAACGTAGGAGAATCGGTGTTTAAACGGGATATGAGCGTAAACAAATATGAGAAAAAATCTATATAATAATACCGTAGTACCTACGTGTGTCACGCTGCAGAATTTATTTATAGATTAATACCGTAGTACCTACATGTCTTGCGCTTTAGACAGAGAGATGAACGCACACATTGGCACAAAAGATTAAACATAGAAACGCCGGACGACATACACACAAAGACACAAGTTAAATAAAAGAAAAAATCGAACAGGAAATATAAAACGAAAAGAGAATGACAGTAAAACTAGCAGTATAGCCCGACGTTGCTCGGGTGTAATGAAAGCTTTAAAACTAATCCATGGTTCTGGAGCTCAGACACTTTGGACGTTGGCACGAAAGACTAAAAAGCAATAGTTGTTTCCAGTTAAAGCGAAACCGTAGACTGAAAGAAAAATGAATGGATGTAAGTCAAATTTTGCTTTCCTGGTATCGATTTATATTCTATATCCCGATTTTTTCGATTATCGATTTTCGATATTTATCGGGGGTACCTCAACACAAACCTAGCTAAGAACACTCGCAGACGCTTATAGTACAACTGTGTAAATCGTCAAGAAAATCGGTTCAGCCGTTTCGGAGTCTATAGGTAACGGACACACACACACACACACACACACACAGACACACACACACAAAGTTCCATTTATAAATAAGTTTAGATATATATATATAATTTATTAGAGAGAAAGAGAGAGAGAGTATTGTACTTATAGTAATTTTGTGCTTTGAATAATAATTTTGATTCTTTCTTTGCTGTCTGCATGTTGATTCTCCCTCAACTAGGAAAAATACGTTTTATTTTTATCCAAATCGGCCCTACAATTCTTGCTGTGAACAACATAGCAAGTCGTAGTCTTTATATTATAATACAGTAATACCTACCTTGGTACCGCTTCATTCATACATTACGCTTTTTCTGTGATAATGAATAAAATGAAATGTATTATATTTCCGGAGAAAATCATTGTAAGAAAGGATAAGACAATTAAAAGAGTCAACAAGAGATCGCTAGAGAAGAAGACAAGAACGATTACGAGCAGAAGAGATAGATACAAGCAATCCGTAAAATTAATAGAGAACGAATGCAAGTAAGAAAGAAAGATATGAACGAAGAAGAGCGAAAACTTTATATTCCTGAATGTTATAGCAATATTTTATTAAAGTTGTTAAGTTTAAATAATTAATGAAGCAATAGGGGGATTTTTCTACGGATATTTTATTGCCACAGATTTTGCTATGCGCTTATTCAATCATTAACTGAATAATTAAGATTAATCAAAATCTAAACTTATTTATAAATGGAACTTTGTGTGTTTGTATATATGTGTGTGTGAGTGTGTGTGTCTGTGTGTGTGTCCATTACCTATATGCTCCGAAACGGCTTAACCGATTTTCTTGAAAATTTACACAGTTGTACTATAAGCGTCTGCGAGTGTTCTTAGCTAGGTTTGTGTCGAGGTACCCCCGATAAATATCGAAAATCGATAATCGAAAGAATTGGGATTTAGAAGGAGTGGTCTGATTTTAATCAAATTTGATACACTCATAGACAAAGACATAAAATACGATATTCAGAAGTTTCAAGGTTGCAGTTCTTACAATTGTGCAGAAAAACCAATAATACATATACATATAAAAGGCAAGATGTTTGTGTGTGTATCTGTTTATCTGCCTGTATTTGTATTTTTTCGGCGCTTTTTAATTTAGTTTTTGCTTCAGGTTTGGCTCTAAGTAGGTATAATAGTAGTTCTTAGTCTCAGCCATGATACCCTTTACTCAGAAGACGTTTTTAGCTTTCAAAATTCAGTTTACGACGAAAAACTTATTTGATATCGATAACAGGAAATCAAAATTTGACTTACATCCATTCATTTTTCTTTCAGTCTACGGTTTCGCTTTAACTGGAAACAACTATTGCTTTTTAGTCTTTCGTGCTAACGTTCAAAGAGTCTGAACTCCAGGACCATGGATTAGTTTTAAAGCTTTCATTACACCCGAGCAACGCCGGGCTATATTGCTAGTATTAAAATAAGAAAACTGTTAAACTTTCAGAAGTTAAAACTATCAAAAAAAATTATTACAGAGAAAGAACAATAAAAGAATAGAAATTAAGAGACCAGAATTATCTACTGCGTGTTTTACGAGAAGATTTGACGTACCTGACTGATCTTGTCTCTTTTCAATTCATGATCATTCAAGGACCCGTCAGTTAAGTATCATACGTGATACACATTTGGGCGATCATGTCTCGAAAGAGACATGACTGACTGGGCAGAAGATTATCCCGCAGTAGGTTACCATTATATTCTGCTGTAAACTGGTTGCCAGCCAATGCTATAGAACCCAATCTGTTCTGTTATCTAACCCAAAACTGGAGGGAAGGGACGGATGAATACCTTTCCCAAGGGTACTTCCGCATAAGTGAATGCAACGAATTCAACTGGAATTCGAACTCGGCCCCCCAATTTCATGTTTCGAGCCAATATCCACTGCACCACAACGCACATCCATTCAAGAGCATTTGCGTATAAGTGAATATGACGAACCGGACTGGAATTTGAAGTCCGCTCTCCGATTTCTCATTCGGAGCCTTTAACCATTACACCACCCGCACATAACATATCTAAGCTTACAGCACCTGGTTTTCAAAAGTGGTCACCTATCTCGGTACTGAACAGACTCGAAATTGCCTAACTTCACTCATTTGTCGAGAACCACTTTTTCAACGTGATATGACCGTAAGCGAATCATACCATCGTTCCCTTTAAATTTCTAATTCTTCAATCATTATATCTATTTTAGCATTCAGCGCATACCCATTTTGATATAGATTCTAATGAAACTTTCTAGTCTGGTAGCATTTTGTCACCAGTCAACAATATCAATCAACGTCTTTTCAAGATACCAATAACGTCATTACAATCAGTCATCTTAACGCAGATAGGTAACATTTATTCTGAGTAAAGGTTAAGGCTATTGTGTTTCCAGAGCGCTGAACAAACTGAACGTTTTTATTTCACTTTATGGTTAATTGAATTCAGTCAAAGCTGCAGACCTTCATTGAACAAATAAAATAATAACATTAAATGCAGCTTTCTATCAAGTAGATTGATACGTCTCGTATGCTGTTTTGAATATTAATGCAATCTCTTTAGCGCCATCTTGAACGTTGGCAATCATGCAACATCCTGATTTTTTTTATCTCTAAATAATTAATTCTTTTTACCTTCCCTAAGTAGGAAGAAACTGTCTATACCGACAGGTATGGTCGAACGCGGATCTCCAGGCAAAAAATGTATCTGTTAAATTATTGTGCTACTGTAATCACGTAACCATGAATATTAATATGTAAAGAACTTAGAAGTCTGAGTGTGTTCCAGTGAATTCTGTAATTTGTATGTGTGTGTGTGGGGGGTTCATTATTAACATAGTTTTTTTTACTTTCGTGTAAATAGTTTTCATGTAAATAATCATTTAAGATTTTTTAATTGTTATTCACACCTATACACTGTACACACAGACAAGAATCGTACATATATTTTTTTTTTTTTTAGTTAGGACGTCAGGGAGATGCTGAGGTATTAGGGTGGACGTCGTAAGAAAAGTAAGTATGAAAGTATTGTTTTGGTGTAAGGAATACTGCGGAATGCTTGGGTCAGTGATTGTGTCTAGGTAAATGTAATTGTAAAAGAAAAGAAGTTCATCCTTCCTGATCCCTATTTTTGGCCTTGTCCCTCATTTTTTGTAGAAATACAAAATTAGGTATTGTTCCTTTATATCCTGGGTTTTCAGTGTGTGTCCGATGTGTTCTACAGCATTCCGAGAGCATTATTGTGTATTATTCGAAGGATTCGTTTAGTATGCTGTTATTACACGAATATAACAAAATTATCATTCACAAATAGGGAGTTACTAAATGTTCTCTTCAGATTAACGTTACGAAACCAACATTATAAAAGTGAGCAAGAAAAATAACGTTCACGCTAGTGATATAACACTATTTGTGTCCCTTTGTTTTCAACCTGTTTAACTAAACTTGTTATATAGTTCACTCGCTGTTTTCCTCTGTTTCTGTCATCTTCAATATGTTCTTTTAAATTGTTAAACCTACTAAACCTCTTTTCATTTCGTAACAAATATTCCGTTTTGTCTTTACATTTACTATTATCAGTTTTTTTTCTGTATTTGCATTTCTTTTTACAACATCTTGTTTTCTCGCGTGCTACACAAATATACAAATATAGAAAGGGGCGTAAGACAAGGATGGGTCTTTTCACCGGATCTATTCAACTTGAACAGCGAGACTATTCTGAGGACCATAGATGTTATGCCAGAATTTGTGATTGGTGGCCAGAATTTGAGCAACATAAAGTACGTAGATGTTTCAGTGCTGATAGCAGACACAGAAAGGCAATTATAAGACCTCCTAGAGAACGTAGCTGAAGAGAGTGACAAGAAAGAACTACAAATACACCGCAAGAAAATCGACTGCATTGTCATCAGCAGAAAGAGCAGCCCAAAATACCAAATAAAGATATGGGATACTAAAATCAAGCAAGTACAAAAATTTAAATTCCTGGGAAGTGTTCTAACAGAAGACTGAAAGTGCGACACAAAGATCCGAAGGCAAACTGGCATGGCGATAGACGCATTCCAGAAGCTGAGTAGAGTATTAAAAGACAGGAAGATTTCACTAGATACAAAGAAGAGAGTGCTGGATTGTTATGCGATGTCAGTTATTCAGTATAGAACTGAATGCTGGACAATATCATCGAAGATGAAGGAAAAACTTGAAGCAAATTGATTTTACAGGACAATTTTGTAGATTCCATAGGCCGAGCCTGTGAGCAAAGATGAGGTTTTTAGAAAGGATGGAAACGAAAAGAAAATTAATACTTAACATCAGGAAGAGCCAACTGGGGTTCCTGGGACTTACAATGAAGATGGAGGGCTTGGAGAACCTGATAGTGACAGGCCAGATAGAAGTAAAAGAGACGGCAGAAAACAGCGTGTAACATATTTAACTGGCCTGAGCGAGTGGATGGCAGAACGGGTATAGACTGGTCTAAAAAGAGAAAGCGTGCTAAAATCCACCAGGGATAGGGATACGTGGAGGGCCATGATCCCCTACGTCCTGAAAGGACAACGCACAAAAAGGAAAAAGGTAGAAGAATATCCTGGATATTCTCACCATTTGTGGCTTAAATTTTTTCTTTCTTTAGGAGAAATCTGTCCATCATTTACGTATATATAACACAGCGGTGTTTGCTTCTTCGAGTCTACTTACTTCAGATATTACGCACACAGATAAATACAAAAGGAAAACCTATTTTAACCGACACGTTTGAGCTAATGATCGCCGCACCTATCAAACGAAGAAGTAATACGAAATTTCAGGTACATTTCAGAGAGTGCATTTTAAATTTTGAATTTTAAAAATATAAATTTACAATATCTCAATTCTTGACAGAATAACTAATTTCCTAAGCAAAGTTACATGACTTAAAATCACACCGGAAACAAACTTTGTACAAATTTTGCGCATCTTCAGATCTTCATAAATGATTCTGTGTACAGTTGCTATACCAACTCCAGACTATATGCTAATTGTTTTAAAGGCGCTTGATAATGTTCATCTCAAAAATTAGGAATTTTCTGAACCAGCTCTGATGTTTTGATGTTCTGATCTTCACGTCCATATTGTCTCTCTCCAACATAGCTTATCGTCTTTTACATTCTCGCCACCGTCATTAAACCTCTTTTGGCAGCGGAAACTAGATGCACGAATCATACAAGTCAATCCATAAGTAGTCTGGAGCATTTCATATGTTTCTGTAGCATTCTTATCCAGATTAGCAGAAAATTTTGTATAGTTGCGGTTTAAAATGACGGCAACATATATATTTGATGCACCAACTATTGAACATCTTGTATTAAGACACAAAAAAAATAAAACAAAACAGGAGGAAAGTACATATATAAAGCGATAAGAGCTTCCATAATTAGTAGTAAAGTTTAATAATTGGTAGTAAAGAGAATGAAATGAAATGAGCTGACGCTGCCTTGCTATTTTCTCTCTCTCTCTCTCTCTCTCTCTCTCTCTCTCTCTCTCTCTTTGTCGCCCGCCAGTTGAGCACTATGGAAAAATGGTGGACTTTAACAACATTAGCTACTCACCGCAATTTTCGCATCGTTCATTCAGTAATCAATTTGAACACTCTCGGCTACTGGCTGTTGATTACATCGTGTATATAACATGCAAGGATCTACCTTCCTCCACCGAGCGGCCATATCTTAGCGATAGAATCGCCGATTTATGTCAGTTCGATCTGGTTTCGATCCTGGCTAAAATCAATCGGATGTCTAACCGTATTGATGAGCTGTGATACAGCAAAACAGGACTGTCTGCAGTTGGCTATATATATATATATATATAAATACCTCTTAGGTTCATACAACCATTGATGAAAACGTCATAATTCCTTGTAATTTTAAACATTGCGCGTTCAAAAATTCCCTGCCACGGGAGCCTTAAATAAAATAACGTTACGTGAGAGTTCTTAAAAAAAAGGTCAACTGTAAAATCAGTTACTGAAAATAGTCTGAAGACACCACTCATGGTAGAAACCTAGGTCGCTTAATAACTTGTTTACAAATGAAAAAATGTATATAACGGTCTTTATTAGAGAGGATTATATACTCTCACTATAATAAATTCGCTTCTTGAATGCATCTACATATATACTAAAATAATTATACATTTGTACTTAAATCACTTTCTTCTACTCGAAGTATCATGCATTTTGCCAATCGTCAGGCAGAAATTAAACTTGTTCGATTTAACACATTTTATTTAAATTTTGTCAGAATAGTCAATTTCCATGTCTAAAAAATAGACGAATATATAAAAGGATAGTAATATAAATGAAAACAAAAAAATACTACTATTTAAACAACAGAAAAAGTTACTGAGAGAATAATAATGTCATATTAAACTTCTAATAAAAGAATGGTCTCAAATATTCAAACATTTCTCGGCCTTAAGGAAAGGAAAGGAAATTTACAGAAGAAGGTGACCAAAATAAATCCTTGTCACGTTGTTTAAACAAAAGGGAATTAGTGTTTTCATTTACTTTTTTAATTTTTTTTTTATGCGATGAGTTATTCATTTATACATTTCACTTTTCTACGCATATGCACAAATATATGGATTGAGAAAGGAGATAAAGACATAAAAAAAACAGGGTTTAGGTATCGGGACTGCATCTATGAATAAACTTTCGAGAACAATTACCGCATTTGTATTAACAGAAAACGCAGTTTTATGTTTTTAAGTGTATATAAAAATGAACTGAGCCTAATACAATTGTATTACGCATAGGAAAAATAATTTTGTAATTTTACAAATGGCAAATATAAATCCACTTTGATATTTGACGTGCCATCACACACAACTTAATTCAAGGGTGCTAAATCTGTGACTGTTAAAACATGTGACAAAAAAAGACAAATTACTGTTATTTTAGCCTGCTGACTTAAAGACAGAAAACTGTTACCTTTTTTAATTAAAAAAAATAATGAAAAAGACTAGTCAATAGTATTAATATTCATGACCATACAAAACGTTGGATATATGAAGGAGAATTGAAATTATAGCTCGAAAATAGTGTGATCCCGGTGTCCTGGTAGCCTCTTTAAGAAACCTACCCATAGCTCAGAGGTAGAATCGCCGACTGACGCCAATTAGGGCGGGTTTCTAGTCATGGGTTAAAAAGCAATCGGATGTCTAACCGTGCAGATGAGCTGTGAGACAGATCTCTCTGCGGATTACGGATAAGGTGCGATAGTTAAATATATTTTTAATTGTATAATATTTTATAAAAAAATGGAAAATATTTTTATAAAAACTATAAAAATCTGTTTATGTTTTTTTGTTGTTGTTGTTTGTTTCTTCATTTTGTTATCTTCACAGTGTAGTAGGGTCGGTTGAGCAACATCTATGAGAAGAAAGAGTTCCATGCTGCAGTTCACTCAGCCAGAAACGGCATTCCCACGGAAAGTTCCAATCCGAATATTTCAGAGTCTTTGAATGTCAATCTGAAGACAGCGCAGATGATTTGAAAAGTACTGGATGATATAGATCGGAAAATGTTGAATTACACACACACACACACACACACACACACACACACACACACATATATATATATATATATATATAATGGTGTTAGGAGTGAACACAAGTGATGCCGAAGTTATGCCTCCATTCAGACTCAACATAGAGGCCTACATCAAGTCCTTTGAAGAGGTAGTGTAGCCCTGAGTCAAGAGGGTGGCTGCTGGATGAACTTCTGTCTCGCAACAAGACACTTAAAGCTGTCAGACAGCTTCTCCGACCACATCACCTCTTACAACTGGCCACTTAACTTCCTTGATAGCAACTCTTGGACTATTATGTGTGGGGTGCAATTAGCAAGGAATCCAAAACACTGGTCATAACAGCAAAGATAATTTGAAAGCAAGTATTATGGCAATATTCGTCACTTTAAACAAGAAAAACGTTCAAAAGATTGCAGTCGATTCCGAAGTCGTTTGAAGGTTTTGGTTGAAGCCAACTGCGATTTTATTGAACAAATTTACTCTTTAGATATTTGTCTATCTACTTTTCTGTAAATCTGTTAATATATCTGTTAAAATTAGATGTCTGTAATTTTAATTTTGGTGTCAATTAAACGTCCATTTATCTATCGCACCTTGTATTTATCAGTCAGTTAATTGCCATACGTGATAGACGCTTAAGCGATCACGTCTCGAAAGAGACATGACTGTCTAAGTAGATTTTCTCGCAGTAGGTTGCCATTACTTTTTATAGTATGTTAATTGCCAATTGGTTAATTTCCAACCTAGGCTATAAAACTCAATTTGTCTTGTGATTTGACCCATAGCTGGAAGATAAAGACGGATTAATACTTTTCCCTAGAATATTTGTGCTTAGGTGAATGCTACGAATTCAATTGGAATTCAAATTCGGCTTTCCGATTTATTGTTCCGAGTCGATATCAATTGCACCACAATGCACAGGTACTCATTGATGAAATTTACATGTATTTCTTTTTTGATGGGACAAATTTATTTTACAATATATGAGTACATACTTTATTCCAGTACATATTATATTTTATTTCCTCTGTAGATGATTATACATTTTCCATCTATAAAACTTTAACGTCAATCTCTATCTCTTGTCTTCTTGAACACCTTTCATCTGTTGTTCTTTCCTCAATCGTCCTGAGTCTCAGCTTTCTCTTTCATTTTCACTCCCTGTGTGCTAGTGGCATTACCGCCTTGCTTGGAGGAAATGATTCAACAAAATTTCAATAAATATATAATGAAACATAAGAATTTGTCCATAATATATGATAAGGAGCGACTTATATGGAGATGCGTTTACGCGAGAGCACATACAATGAGTTTCTTTTCTCTCTTAAAAGTTGAAACTAATTCTGTGTATTATTAATGCATTGAAAAATCTATATTAGAGATCTTTCTTGTGTTTATGAATATTTTTTTATTTAAATTTCCTGATCTTTCCCCAATGTATTGTAAGGAACTGCTGCTGTAGTTTATCTTTTATACATCTGCTTCAAGACATTTGGTAGAAGGGATTTTGTTTAGTGATTTAGAAATGTTTTCTCATCTTTGTGTCAGTGTTTACCTTGTTGTTGAAAGGTATTTATATATAATTATATTGTATAAATTTTGCTATATTAATTGGGGAAGAGTGTTAAATATCGAATACAGCGTTTGTATATAAATAAGTTCTGTGTACGGAAATGAACACTGCATGGATATGAGAGTTTCATGTTTTATGTGACCCTAAGACAATGATGATTGATTCAAAAATTTCTATCTTATACTAGATTTTGAAGATTGACAGACATAACATATAGTAGTGAAATTATCTGTCTGTTAATTGTCAAATTTACAATCTGAAGAGTGTCATATTTTCAAACGTCGAAACCGAATGGCGTAAGCAACGCCTCTCGGTTTTGTTATGTCTCTGCGGTGAAATAAACACTTGAAACTTGCTTGTCATTTGAAAAAAAATACCAATTATTTCTTTAGAACGGCTTTTATAGTGTTTTTAAATGTTTGTCTTTAGGTAAAATTCCCAAATTGGATTTGTCAACTGACAGAATTGTGCTAACATACATTTGAGAATACATACTTCGAAGGTAATTCTTTCAAGATGCAAAGACATTAAACTGTCCTAGACATAGCTTTAAGCCATTTCTTTGAAACACTCATATTCCAAACACTTTAGGCTGTATCATTTTAGATACATTCCCGGGGTTTGTGGCATATTTTTCTTCAAACTTGAAAAGTTGCACTAACGGTAATTGAGATCTTCTGGTTCGAATGCACAAGAGAAATAGGCTTAAAGTGCTTAAAATACTACTTTAGCCATGTGGTTTTCTATTGAGGGGGCGTATAAATGTTCTGTTTCATTTTTCAGATTCAAATAATTGCTTTTTAGCTATAAATTGTTGGGATAATATATGTAGGTAATAAATGTGAATTAACGACATCATTTGATATCGAAAGTAATATTCACTAAATAATGATTAGATATGTTATAAATCTGTGAGATATAAGGATTAAAAGCCACTACTAATATTTCAATCATTAACTTTCTTTTTGGTAGTATACATTTTTCTGAATTCTGCACTCCGATATATATATATATATATATATATATATATACATATATAAAAAACAGATATACTATAATAACTCAAATTTTCTCTAAAAAATTTTGGAAAATTTTCAGCAATTAATGGTGACGTCAAATCGAAGTCAGATTTTATAGTTTCTAAATGTTTTATTAAAATTACTGGATTTGTTATAAAAATGCAATCAAAAGTTATTATGTCAAAGCAGAAAATCACATTTATTTCAATAACAAGGTGATAGTATTTACAATTGATCAACACCAATAAAAAAATAACAAACATATAAGCCTCTGAAGCATTTATATCTTAATATAATAACCTTTTATCTCAATAAAAGCCGAAAATCTGTCATATATTATACAAATCTCGATATCTGTTCAAAGTAGACAGATACAGGTAAATGATTATAATGAATAAAGTAAGGAAGTTAAAGAAAAAAGTAATTGTAAATAAACATTATGAAGATAAGGATGTTAGAAAAAGATTGACCCTTGATGGAAATAGATTATAATTATAGGGTTCAGGAAGGCAACGCCATTGCACTCTGTGTCACAGGGTAGAAGTTATTGGGAGAATACTGTCAGAGTTGAATTTTCTCCTTAGTCTGTTTTTTATCGTTTCATTCCAAATTAGGCTATAAAGATACTAAGTAGCAAGCGGTTACTGAGTGTGAAAGAATATGAGGAAAATAACAAATTATTAGGAAGCGATAACAATTAAAGAACACAAATTAAAAAGACAGAAGATAACGATTGACACCAAAATAAATTTTTTAAGATCAAAATTAACTGGAAATCAAAAAGTTGGAAACAAATTTGACAAGCGAGAAGTATGAGAGAAGAAACTGTTAGCATAGAATGTGTGATTAAAATTAGCAATTTCAACTGTAAAATGATTAGATCTAGCGGACATTCTATTCTTCTATGTGCTTTGTTCTTTAAGGGCGTAGGCGATCATAGTCTTCCACTTCTCCCTATACCTAGTGACTCTTAGCACGCTTTCTCCTGTTACACCACGCAACTTCCGCTCTGCCATCCACCTGCTCAGGCCCGTCAAGTGTGTTACACGCTGCTTTTCCCTGCCTCTCTTTCCCTCTCTTCTGTGAGTATCAGATTCTCAAGGCCCTACTTCCTCATTGCATGTCCCAGGAACTTTAGCTGTCTTTTTCTGATGCTCAGTATTAATTTCCTTTTCGTTTTCACTCTTTCCAAAACCTCATCATTGCTCACGTGGTAGATCCATGATATCCGCAGCATCCTTCTGTAGAACCAAAATTCAGTTGCTTCATATTTTTTCTTCATCTTCTTTGTTTCTAGTGAAATTTTCCTGTCTCTTCATACTCAGCTTGTGGAATGCGCCATTTGCAATGCCAATTCGCTTCGGATCTTTGTGTCAAACTTTCCGTTTTCTCTTAGAAGACTTCCAGAGTATTTAGACTTTAAGAAAACTGAATGCATGGTCATCAGCAAAAGGTCAAACCCAAAATGCCAAATACAGGTGGGGGATACCAGAATCAAAACAAGTACAAAAATTTAAATACATAGGAAGTGTTCTAACAGGAGATGGAAAGTGCGACACAGAGATCCGAAGGCGAATTGACATGGCAAAGGACGCGTTCCAGAAGCTGAGTAAAGAAAAATTTCACTAGAAACAAAGAAAAGAGTGCACGATTTTAGCATCCCCCACTTGTATTTGGCATTTTGGACCCCTCCGTCTGCTGATGACTATGCATTCAGTTTTATTCTAGTTTATTTGTAGTTCTTTTATCCGACTTTCTTTACCTACTTTTTTTAGGAGGTCTTGTAGTTTTCTTTTTGTTTATGCTATCAGCATTGTACTATTTGCGTACCTTATGTTGCTCAGATTGTGGCCTCTGATAAAGAATCTTGGCATAAATTCTAAAGTCATTAGAATAGTCTCGCTGTACAAGTTGAATAGATCCAGTGAAAAGACACATCCTTGTCTTACGCCCCTTTCTATCGTTTTATGCCTGCTGAATTCGTTTCTTGCTCGTACGCAGGCGGTTTACTGACGGTAGCGGTTCTTCATTACTCTTTTCTAAATATGTCGAGGTTGCTGAGCATTTCTATCAATTCTTTGTTGCGTATTTTCTCACACGCATTTGCATAATCGATAAAACATAGGAATACATGTTTTTTTTCATTTTTATTGTCTTTTTAGGTCACGTATTGGGTGAACAATATTATAAAAGTAATGATATTGGGAATTACATTTACTCTTTTATACAGAAATATCAAGACGTGTTACACTGTCTTTGTAAGATACACTTTCTATCGCACAATATTTAAAGTCACAACTGTTCACAATACAGAAAATATATACTGACAACACCAATACACTACGCGATGAAAATGACAAAAACTTCCAATTCATGAGGCACTATATATCAAAAGCAACAAACCAACACTGAACAAAATTTATTACGAGTATAGCAATGTTTTAAAAATGCATTTGAGTTGACTAAACTTTAACAACATTTTGCAATTTACCATCTCTGGTTAATCCTTGTTCATTGGGAAGCTTTTTTACAAAACATCGTAATCAGAAATGTTAATTTATAAAATAGTTATAGCAGTGCATGTTTGTACTTGTTTGCAAAAATCATTATCACAAAAATTACAGCTAGAATAAATTTGTTTTCGTAATTCACCCCCGAGGAAAATCTAGTAGAAGATCGAAAGTTAGCAAGAACTAAGGCGTTTCTTTTATATATTTCCTTTTACTTTATTAATAAAATAAAATATTAAATGAAATAAACGATATAATGGAAAAACGTAGAGATGCAACAAATTTCTGCTTTCCTATACAAATAGCAAGAAATAACAAAAATAAAGCAAATAAAACCATAAATATACAAACACTCAATCCCGCCCCCCCCATATATATATATATATATATATATATATAACAACCACCGAACGAAAAAAAAAAAAACAACTAACAAACAATGTGCACAAACGCAAGTATACAAAAGAAAACAAACACTAACCATGACCTTAAACAAAGAAACCCTTTAGCGGTCAAACACACCAACACGGAAAAAGTCAAACCAATAAAAGAGGTCAACTATGCTAGAACAAACCAAAAGAAAAAAAAAGAAATTAAGCAGACAGCAATCCAACACAAAAATTAATAAAGAAATAAATAAAGCATTAAAAAGAAATCAAACACCTGCAAAATGAACAATAATTAAAAAAACAAACAAACAAAATCAATCAATTTCAAGCGGGACTGCTCCCAGAAAATATCAAATCAAACCAGGCTCCTTAAAATAGGAAAAGGGATCGGAACTCAATAGCAAAAATAAAAACAAAAACAAAAAAAACAGCCCCGATGAGTGAAGATATCATAACGATGTTTTCATGAAACTTCAAAGTTGACATGAACCTGCTCAGTTAAAGTGATAAACTCTTTGCACCACAAATATAAATGCTCTATCTCCACCTCGATATCGAGCAATTTACCTTTTATCAGTAAAGTCGATATGAACCTGCTCAGTTATAGTGAAAAACTTTTTGTACTTTAATATATATATATAGCGAGAGAGAGAAAAAGAGAGAGAAAGAGAGTGAGAGACATGAATTTTTACACGTGTGTGTATGCGTGTGTGTTAAAAATTGAGATTATTTTTGAGAAAAAATGCCATTCTTCCTTATTGTACTAAGAAAAGAGTATATCGGAGACGTTTTAATTTTCTTTCCTTTCGTTGATCCCACGTAAAATAAGCGAGAGTTCTTCTGCCGTCTGTCTGCGACCGCCTTTTAATCTTGCCTTCGATGAAATTGCAGAATCCAATTATTCTGAATCTCAAAAAAAGCAAGGTGTTTGAAGAGAGCAGATTAATGGAAATGTCAAATGCAATATGAGAGAAAAGTAAAAGTGATTCAAATCTCCAGGTGTCCCTCTCTACACAATGACATGCAATGATGACAAATCAAAGACACAACTGACTGGCTTCAGGGGGTGGAGGTACATTTTTTTATTTTTAACAGTTTTTTGTATTACTGAGATTTCGCAACTATTAAGATTTTTACTGTGTTTTTGTTCATGCTAAAATTATTTATACAATTTTTTTATTTTAAAAATATTTCTTCAATTTTCTTCTATTTCTTTTAAAATATTTCTTGTTTTTAATATATTATTAACATAAACCGTTTTGATTACATTTCTTGTCTTCATATTATTTCTGTCTTTTTATTCGTATTCTTAATTAAAAAGAATTTCTTTAGAAATACACCCGACAATTCAAATAGCGAAAACTGTTATATACCTGTAAAATCATCGAAAATGTTACCGTCGTATTTGCTTGCTGAAATATCACTTGATTTAATTGCAGATGTGAATGTGCTATAAAGGAAACTTAATTAAAACTAGTAGAGACAGGAAGAAAAACCTGCAAGATCTGACAAATAATTTATTAGCTAAAATTGGGGAGATATAAATAATCATCAAATAGCAAGAAATAACAAAAATAAAGCATTTCAGTCTTAATTGGTCTAACGAAACAAGTATTCTAACTATTACACTACATTGAGGTGCTCCGATTTCTTATGTGGTAGTGAATGCTGGAGGTACAATGCTTACCGTATGGCAGTGAATGCTGGACAATGCCCTCACAAATTAAGATAACAGCGATGTAAGATTAGCTAAAGGTCATGTGAATACCATGTACAAAGCATGTAAACAACGAGAAAATTTTAAGCAAAATGCGCAGGTGTTGTAATAGAAAATGACTCAGAATTGTTAATCAAAGAGCCGAATACAAATTTCAGTAGAGTTCGTTATTTACGCGCAACTGCGAGGTAACCAAAGTTCTGTCCGTTTTTTGATTAGTCATCGAAGGAAGTTTAAATATATACGAAATTTGGACAGCCGGAAGTAGGAACATTATTCGTTATAAAAAACACGCGCACCGGGCTCAACCATCAGTTATAAGCCGAACAGTTGCGAGAAGGATGAAAGTGACTAGAGATCTCTTTTGTGGCTGTTTGCTTTACAACTTCAAAGTGGGCTTATCAGCAGCTGCATCAAGTTACCACATATGTCAAGTGTTTAGGGATAATGCTGTAGATGAACGTACTGCAAGGCGTTGGTTTCGAAAATTTGTCTCTCCATGATGAGCCTCGCAGTGGACGACCACAGGTCTTGAATGACGGAGTTCTGAAGGCGGCTATTGAAGAGGACAGTAGTCTAACTTGTCGTGAACTTGCAAGGCATTTCAACGTTTCCGATGAAACAGTTAGACTTCACCTGCACCGCCTAGGTAAGACGTACAAACTGAGTAAGTGGGTTCCACAAACGCCGTTGGAGGTCCACAAGGGACAACGAGTGGCAGCCTGCGTATCGCTGCTTTCTCGCCACCGTACCGCATCCTTATTCAATCGAGTGCTTACCAGTGATCAAAAGTGAGTTCTGTACGAAACTCCTAAGCGTTCCAGACATTGGATGTCTCCTCAGAATGCTGTCCATTGCAAGATTATGCTTTGTGTCTGGTGAACAGGTCGTCAAGTGTTTCATTATGAACTGATACCAACTGGCCAAACGGTCACTAAAGACCTATACTAGCAGCAATTGAAATGTGTGCAACAGGCATTACGCCATAAGGAGCCAGCACTGGTGAATCGCAAAGGCGTGCTTTTCCTCCATGACAACGCCAGGCGCATGTCGCGCGAGTGGTCAGGGATACCATACAGCAACTTGGGTGGAAGACTTTGTGCCATCCACCCTATTCTCCTGAACTTGCGCCATCCGCTTACCACCTCTTCTACTCCCTGGATAATCATCTTCGTGGGAAATCCTTCACCAATGAAGCAGACTTACGCAAAGCCCTCACACACTTCTTTGAGTCAACCCCACCCCCGAGTTCTACCGCAAGGGCATTGAACAGCTGGAGGCACGTTGGCAGAAGGTGCTGGATGCCGATGGTAATTACTTCGAAGACTAAATATAAGTTACACATACTGTGAAGCGTTTCTTTTTTCCTTTAAAAATGGACAGAACTTTTTTGGTTACCGTTTACTATTCGGAACATAAGAATCCATCACTTCTCGCCACAGCTAAGGTTCAATTATTAAGACTTATATCACCAAACCATTATAATCTCCCCTACAATGTGGTATATCATTTCAGAATATAGATACTAATTATTCTCTACAACTTTTTATTCTTCGTAGTTTAAAGTGGGATTTCTCTCCATACTCTCCTTCTTAGTGCATGTTCAACAGTCCATTTGTACAAACGAATAAGTCTGGTTATACGTTGATATTTTCTGTATTTAAATAACCCCCAATTGGTAGATAATACGTAGAAAACGATTCACTTAATATAATATGGTTTTATCACCGTGTGGCTCGCTTGAATTCATTTTAATACCCAAAGTATAAAAATACCTCGCCCTGTAAACTTGGATGTGCGTGTGGTGTAATGGATAATAATATGGAATTGTTAATCGGACAGCTGAGTTCCAATTTACTTCATGTTCGTTATATTTACTGACGTGCAAAATACGAATCCACCTGTTTTCCCTCCAGCTATGGATTGATGAGTAATATTTGTTTCAGTAAACCATTATTAGCTCGACC
This sequence comes from Ascarosepion bandense, assembly GCA_037127315.1. Classification (NCBI taxonomy): domain Eukaryota; kingdom Metazoa; phylum Mollusca; class Cephalopoda; order Sepiida; family Sepiidae; genus Ascarosepion; species Ascarosepion bandense. The sequence continues at coordinate 1,877,933 of JBBBDQ010000692.1, read as the reverse complement.
CACCCGAAAAATTATACAATCAGAATTTTAGTTTTAAATAAACTGCAAATGGTTTGAGAACCTGTACAAAACGAATCCGTCACTCAGTCAATAAAAATACTAAAAGATTCAAAGAAAATAGAGTAAAAAAAATGAGATTTCTAGAATACATAATGAGAAAAAAGGCTTGGTGAATTCAACATATGAGACATAGTGAAGGCAAGAGAAGTAGATGGAAACAATGTTCCAAACTAAGAGGAATAGTATTTTGCGGAGAACCGTGAGACTATATACTGAAATAATGTAATACATCCAAATACAACAGTTAGTCTGAACTACAAATTATAGGAAGTTGTGGTAACCATAAGTGACTAAATTCTGACATTGTATTATATTTCCAGGTGTAGAGAAACAAATCATATTGGAAGGACGACAAATAGATTGAACTGGAGAGTCACGAGTGACTACATTCTGAATGATGTAGTGCATTCAGGGCTAAGGAGACAAACCTTAGTCTTGAATACATTCAAGAGTATGGCGACAAAAATTCAATCTTACTCCGCACTACGGAGGATAGAAAAAAAAACGTGAGAGACTACTTTCTGGAATACTGTATACATTAAATATTCAGGAGACAAAACTTATTCCTAACTTAGAAGAAATAAGAGTTGAATAAAAAAAATGAAATCCTACAAATTCTACTCCAAACTACGAAATATAGAAGATTTGTGGAAATCCAATAGTTATTACATTAACAAAATGTAATCCACCCAAGAGTAAGGCAATTACTAAGAATAGAAGGCTGTATATAACATTGAGAGTAAACATTATAAAATAATGTAATACATTCACGAGTAAGAAGGCAAAAATTACTCAGAACTGCGTAGGAAACGATATTTTGGATAACCAGTACATTCGGAGCAAGGAAACAAACAATATTTCGAACTATGAAGAATAAGAAATTATGGATAACCATGAGATACTACATTCTTAAATAGTTTGTTACATTCAAGATTATGGAGATTATTACTCCTAACTACGAAGAATGAGAAATTATGGAGAACTATGAGACACTACATTCTGAAAATGTAATACATAGAGGATTAATAAGACAAACCTTACTTCGAACAACGAAGGTTAGTTAGTTTTTGGTGAATCATGAGAAATGATTATTTTTCTGAAATAATGTAATATATTCAAGCGTAAGGAGATAAACCTTAATCCGAACTACAAATGATACGGAAATTTTGGAGAACCACGAGAGACTACATTCTGAAATAGATTAATACATTCACCAGTAATCCGACATACCTTACTCCAAATTAAAAAGGATAGGAAAATTTTTCGAGGACGCTGAGAGAGTCAGTCATTTAAATGCCATACGTGATACACGCTTGAGCGATCATGTCTCGAAAGAGACATGACTGACTAGGCAGAAGATTATCCCGTAGTAGGTTGCCATTACATTCTCTGGTAGACTGGTTGCCGACCAAGGCTATAGAACCTAATATGGCCTGTTGTTTAACACATAACTGGAGGGAATTGACGGATTAATACCTTTCCCAAGGGTATTTGTGCGTAAGTGAATGCAAGGAATTGAAATGGAATCCCAACTCGGCTCCTAGATTTTTCTATCCGAACTGATATCCACTGCCCTACAACTGCACTATCAGGTGGTAGAGCGCTCGCTTAGCGTGTGAGAGGTACCAGGATCGATACCTGGATTCTAATGAGAGAGTACGTTCTGACATAAAGTAATTCGTTCAATAATAGTGAGACAAACCTTACTTCAAACTACGAAAGATAGAAAATTTTGAGAACCATGGGGGACTACATTCTGAAATAATGTAGTACATTCAAGAGTAAGGAGATACTACTCCTAACTAAGAAGAATAGGATGCTGATAAATTAAATTCTGAAATAATTTAATATATTTAAATGTAAGTAGATAAAACTTACTTCGATAAAAAGTGTAAGACGTTTATGAGAAGCATACTGCACTTTATATCTCCGACTATTTTAAATAATTGTATTTTATAGGATATAAGACTTAAGGTTATTTGAAAGCCTGCAGAAAATCAAAGCAATTATCTAATTCTTATATTTCCTTGGACTGATTTGTACAGGTTATCATATTTTTCGGTTCACATATTTTGAGGTTGTTATGAATTACTAGTTTGCTCCATTTTTATGATATTGCTGGCACCGCAAAATGTAATAATGCTTCATTCTATTTTAATGAGTCTTTAATATCAGTGATGTACAACCCAACGTTCCAACAATAACTGGAACATTTAAGACCAGAGGTCAGTGTATTTCTTAAACTTTTTCCATTTCTTTGACCTGTAGCATCAGCACCCAGAGAAGATATTTTCCCGGAATTTTATTTTTAAAAAAAAAAAACATCTGATTTGGCAGTTTCAAAGATGCGGTCTGTTTGAATTCTGAAATCCCCTGAAATATGGACTTGGCAGTTTTCAATCATTCTGCCCTGCTTGTGGTGGTATCATTTCTCGTCGATTTCAAGGACACTTTTCGTGCATAAACACCGATACAGATGGGGACACTTTATCCTGGCGATGGTTGTATTCTTTCTGTGCACGTATTTCACAAGCTCTAATGATGTTGGTGTAATTATTACGTTGGTCTCACACATTAAGGTAATCAATGGGAATTCTGTTCTTGAGGCAGAATATCAGTAAGACACCTCACACATCAAGAACTTTTCAGAGAATTCAGGCAGATTTCTAGAGGTTTAGCACTTGCTCTCAAGATCCTGGTATCTTAAAATCTTTTCAATTTCCTTGGAGTCCATTCTTGTGTCTCATTGATTGAACAACAATATCGCTTCTGTTATTATTAGTCTTAATTTAATATACGCTTTAATGTAATATATATATATATATATATATATATATATATATATATATAATACTGTCATTTTTAATGAAACCTGCATTATGCAACTTATATACATATATTATATAATATCAATATTATAATAAGTATTTTAATATTTATTTAACTGACTCAATCACGAAAGCCAAATGAATAAAAACAATGTACAGTATATATATAGATATATATATATACACGCACACACACATACACACACACACATATATATGACTCAGTTAAAGTTGCTTTAATATTATACAATATCATTATTATTATGAAGATTTTATTGTTTATTTAACAATAATGAACTTACGCACACACACAGACACACACATACACAGAGAAATATATATATATATATATATATATATATATATATATATATACATACTATATAATACTCTCATTTTTAATGAAACCTGCATTATGCAACTTATATAGACGTATTTTATAATATCAATCTTATTTTAAGTATTTTATATTTATTTAACTGCCTCAATCACTAAAGCCAAATGAATACAAACAATGAACAGTGTATATATATATACATACATACATATATATATATATATATATATATATATATGTATATATATAAATATATATATGTAAATATATATATATATATATATGACTCAGAAAAGGTTGCTTTAATTTTATACACTATCATTGTTATTATGAGTATTTTTATTGTTTATTTAACAATAAAAAACTTACACACACAAACGCACACACACACACACACATATATACATATATATAAAATCAGGAAACAAAAGTTAGATATTTTTACAACTCAATTGGTAATACTGTATTTCGGGGCTCTAGCCGCTTCTAAAACTAATTCATACATCAATAAATGTTTCAAATTTACCCAAACGAATTCACGTAAAATAGAAAAGAGAGAATGATAGCAAGAATGTAAAAATTATTTTGAGGGTATAAGATTTTAAACAGAACATTCTAGATTATTTTCAAAAACAAACATTTTGTTAAGTGATCCTATACCTAATCTTATGTCTACATTTAAAAATCAGCTCATTTCTCTGGTTCAAAATTCCATTTGGATCTCTATATTTGAGTATATATATATATATATATATATATATATATATATATATATATTTGTTCGTAGCTTTTGTGTTTGAGGCAGTTAAATAAATAATAAAAGAACTTTTAATAAAAATGATAGTGTATAATAAACCCATAATACAGTCCTAAATAAATAATAAACCAAATTTAACTGTCATATATATATATATATATATATATATATATATATATATATATATATATGACATCTGCAGACAGACCTGTTTCGCTGCATCCCAGCTCTTCAGAGCGGCTAGATTTAACCGTTTGCCTCGAGTCATGACAGAGATTCACCCACCAGGCCAAAAAACACCCAGGAGAAAAACAAATTTCATAACTTGTAATGGTATTACGAAATGTAAATAAGCTAGCAGTGAAAGTGTTCTATCTTGTAACAGCTTTCTATCGTGCTAAATCGACTAACGAGAGCATAAATAAACCATCGACAAACAGGTCTGTTTGTTCGTATTTATTTCATAAACAATAAATCATATTAAGAATAGTGTATGATAAATATTAATGGCACTTTAAGAGTATCATGAGGCTCTACAGAAACACTAAGTTATCTAAAAAAGGAGATAATTATTTAGATAAGTTTAAAGAATTATACTTGTAAGTGTTTTCACCCGATCTTCATGTAAAAAAATTCTGGTTAAAATCTAAAAATCAAAATTTATCAACATCCTATTTTCGATTTGTCTTTATGTGGAAGATAAGAGCTTAAAACATATTCTTCTTTATAAAATACATTCTCTCGTAGAGAAACCTGAACTAAATAAGGAGACAATTTTACAAGAGAATATACATGAAAAATGACAAACAAAAAATTACTTAGAAGAAAGGCCAGTCGACTAAAGAATGTTTTTTTGTCCATCGGGAGGAAATTCATTGAAAACTAATGTAGTTTCTAGACTCTCACATACAATTTAAATTCGTCGTTTATAAAAATGTTTCTACTTATAGAAGAGGAATATATGTTCAGAGAGTATGAAGCGGTACAAATATTTTTATCTTTTTTTCATTCAATGCCGTTTTCTTTGAAATGGTTTACAGATTAAAGGTTATACTCGCTTGCTTCGTCTCTAGTTGCTATTTTAATCTCTTTCAGGTCAGTCCAATTGGAAATCTCTAAAGGTGAATAAAGAAGCGATAAATTGCATCCGTCTTTTGAAATGAAATATTTTTTCTTTGAGATTCGCCAGTTAATAGATTCTACAGTAAATACAATTTGCCAAAATTATTCGTGCTGAAAGTAAAAAAATTGAAACGGGAAAAATTAAACAATGGATAGTTATTAACTAATTTAGAAAAGTCTGTTTGCAGTTAGATATGCTATCAGGAGTGCTTGCATTAATTTCAGCCTAAGAAGTATATCGTTTTTTTTTTCAGAATTTTACTCCGTTTTAAGTAACACGTAAAAATTATACACATATTAACCTTATCATGGCAGTTATACTTGTATTCATTATTGAGCTTTTGCAATACTTTTAATTCTCTTTATCGTTGCTCACTCTAAAGTTTGAATTCCATGGCTTGTGTTATGTTATTATACTCTGATAATAAAAAACGAGATTCTTGAATGCTAAAATAATGGTTTATCCACCTTTAGTCTATATAATAATAATAATAATAATAATAATAATAATAATAATAATAATAATAATAATGATGATGCTGAGAAAATAATAATAATGATATATTTATAATGATTTTCTTGGCTGTGGCAATGCTGGAAAGGTAGGAATAATGGAGGAGAGATGAAGTTAAGATTAGATGATACGTGACTGACAAATTGTCCGGAACCAAACCAGGTTATAAAGACGAAAGACAAAAGTGTATAAGATTAGAACACATTCTGTAACCAAAGGCCACTTCGATTATTTATCCAATCAAACTGATTTAGATATTTTACGGTTTCTTTTATTATAATTTCCCGCTATTTTCGTTCTTAAAATGTTCTTTTTGTCTTCGGGGAACGACATTTGATTTAGTGCTGGTTTACAAACGTTATTCCCCCTCCATTTCCAACAACATCTCTATCTTCAGCTTTGTTCCCAGTGCTAACTGAATATGAACCATTATTGATTCCACTCTTTGCAAAGGTCTGCCATTTTACTTGCTCAGTGGATTATCTATAAAGACAATATTCGGTTTAACAAAGTTTTAAGAAATCTTATACACTTTCAACTAAAATTATGGTTGCTTGGGTATAAGCTGCAACGGGGACTTCAAAGCGGATGATGATTACGAAGAGAAGGAGGAGATTAACGCTTAAAATGGTTGTCTTGCTATCGTTTCTTTTGTAAACATTTAGACGAGGTAGCCAAGGATATCGACTCAGAACGAGAAATCGTGGGGGGGCGAGTTCGAATTCTAATTGATTTATAAGCTGTAACGGTGATTTCAAAGCTGCTGCTGATGATGAATACGAAGAGAAGGAGGAGGAGAATAACGCTTAAAACGGTTATATCGGATTTGTTATCGTTTCTTTTGTAAACAGAGTAGTCAAGGATATCGACTCAGAAGGAGAAATCGGGGAGCCAAGTTCAAATTCCAGTTGAAGTCATTGCATTCACTTGCACGCAAATACTTTTGAGAAACGTATTAATCCACCTCTTCCCTCCAGTTATGGGTTAGATAACAGGACAGATTGGATTCTATAGCCTAGGTCGGCAACCACTCTACCGAATGTAATGGCAACCTACTCCGGGAAAATGTTCTGCCCAGTCAATCATGTCTCTTTCGGGACATAATCGCCCAAGCATGTATCACGTATGGCACTTAACTGACTGAGTCAAGGAAAAGCATAAGAAAGAAGCAAAGGTGACAAAACATAATTCAGAGGTGTCGACAAAAGAGACAACCAAGTAGCAAGTTACATATTAGTGACGTCAAAATCACTTAACGATCATGAGTCTCTTCCTGCCTTTTTCACCTTTAATATTTGACTTTTCCTTGCATCTTCCAATCCCTTTTTCTACCAGCGATTTACGCAAGATCTACTCTCATTTTCCATCACTATGTCCTGTGAATGTCAAATTCTCCAAGCCCACTTTCCTCATTTTTTGACCGAGAAATCTCAACTCTCTCGTTGTGATTCTAATTATGAGTGTCCCTTTTGTTTTAATTTTCGCGAAACCTACGTCGTTGCTCAACAGTTCACTCCATGGTTATCGCAGCATCCTTCTGTAGAACCACATGGCTGTTGCCTCAAGCCTATTCTTCATCTTCGAAGATGATGTGCAACCTTTACTGCCACATAAGAGAACCGATATTACATAACAGTAATAATGAATAAGATTGTATTATTCATTTGTTACATGAGAATTTCAAGGCGAACACACTAATAATTGCAATAATTAATTACTACTTACATAATTTTTAACTTAATAAAACTTTGAAAAAACGCTAGTAACAAAATCATTTACTTTAGATTGTAATTTGTTCGTATTTTTTGCGGATTACTCTTATTACTGATTTATACTTACCTGGTACATTTTTGTGTTGGGTAGAGACCAAAATTTAGCTGCGTCTCTCTCCTCGAAGTCAGAATGCAGCTCAGTTGTAGCTCTGTCCGAGCTTCCTAAACATTACACCAACTCGAGGCGCCTAATATTAGGTTAGATAGATAGATATATAGATAGATAGATGTATGTATGTATGTATGTATGTATGTATGTATGTATGTATGTATGTATGTATGTATGTATGTATGTATTTAGGTAGATGAGATAGGTTTATAGTTTTAAGATAGATATATAGATAAGGTAGATAGTTTTACGATATATAGAGTGATTGTCCCATAGGTAGATAAAATAGATTGATATATATATATATATATATATATATATATATATAATTATAGTTGGTAGGTAGATACATAAGATAAATATACACACACGCATATATATATATATATATATATATATATATATATATATATATATACAAATGTAAATGACAATAAAAAACTGTATTAGTTGCCAACGCGTTTCATCCAATGTGTACTTTTTAAAGGCAAAAAACGAAATGAATTTAGTAAAACAAAGTAACAAATAATAACCAAATAATATGTCCTTAGCAACTGAAAGAATTTAAAGAACGTTATTTTTATACTGTTAACTGAAAATTACGTCAGTTACAGTCACTAGTGGTGATATTGTTTTATTGCTGTGTTGACGGATTCAACCATTTTCTTTTGATTTCTTGATACTTTAGTGTATGTTTGTTTGAGAGAGTAGTAATTCTGTTAAAAAAGGTGAAATAGGAAAAAAACCTGGGCGTAGATTAATATTTGGGTAATATTCAATGGCGGCACTCTCGAAGATTTTCCTTCTAAATGAGTTATTTTCGTTTTTTATGAGTGTAGTATTTTTTAAATCAAAATTGTGGTCGAATTTATTTCTATCTATGATTAATGCATTAGCTAAGTTCTTTTTTGAGGTCGCTTTTGTGCTCATAAATGCGTTTTTTTAAAATTTCTACTTTCTTCTCCAATATATTGGGAAGAACAGCTTTGGACACTGATTTTATAAATGCTTGCTTCAGAAATATTGTTATTAGTGTTTGAGGATCTGAGTATATCCATAATAGTTTTGTAAGTGTTTGTAACTATTTTAAGATTATTTAGATGAGATAGTTTGTTCTGGATAGTCGACGTGCTCTAGCATCGTGCATCTGTTTTCATATAAACTATTATTGCGGATTGTGTTATTAATTTGTTGCTGTTCTATATTTTGTATGCCTGCCTTCTTGCGTTTTGGATTAAATAATCTAAATAATATAAATAATCTTAAAAAAGTCACAAACACTTTAAAAAATAAAATAAAATAAAATAAACTTCTTCATACTGTGCTAGGATGCTTTTCCCTTATTCCGACTCATGAACAGAAAATGTCAGTGTCAGTCACTTAAATGTCATATGTGATGCAGTAAGTTGCCATTATTTTCTACGGTAGACTGATTGCCAAGCAAAACTACAGAACCCAATCTTTCCTGTTATTTAACCCTCAGCTGGGGAAAATGACGAATTAATACCTTTCCCATGGGTATTTGCGACATTTCTCGTTTCCAGCCGATATCCACCGCACCACAACTCACATCCTTTCATTGTAGATATGTTTAAATTGGCAAGATCAATTCACTGCTAATGATGCCCAATACTGAACGGAATATTTACTTTTTTTATAACCCGTAATGCCCTTTTTTTAGAGACACCATCAGGCAGTTGTGTTACCTAGGCAAAACAGTCTGACGGATCTAACCATCTCCAGGCTAAGTTTCCTTTTTCCATATTGATTACGATACAAAACTATAACGCAATCTGTCTTGCTTATTAACTTGCAATCTATATGAAGAAATGAATTAATACTTCTCCTAAGAGTAATCGTAAGTAAGTGTATTTAATTAACTCGACTGGAATCTGAACTCCGATTACTCAATCCGAGCCGTTAACTTTTAGTCACTAAAACCAAATCTGTATTCACTTTAGCCCATGTTAATAAAAAAATGTACATAGCATGCAGAAGCATCATACTTTACATGTAGACTCGTGCCGTCAAAATTGAGGGCAACATATTTAACATGACAAAATAAAAGGGTAATGGAAAAATGTCGCACTCGCCAAGTATTGGAAATAACTAGGAAATTTATTATTGTAGAAACATGAGTACAGTTAACAGTTGTGGATGTTGATTAACCGTGTGTATATAGAGAGCCTGGAAGAGTCTGCCTGCCATGTTTGCTAGCTTCTACCGGAAGTCCCTTCTTCTTGTCTCCCAGAATGCACCTATTTACCAACAGATAGCCTTCCTAGAAATGCGTGCATGTACTTTCAGTTGGTAATGTCTGTATTAGGAAGTCCCATAAGACAATACTTTTAGTGATATGTTTCTTACTATTTATTGTAAATAAAACATAACCTTTTTGAGAAGAATCAGCGAGAACTAATATGTATATGTTTTGCCCTACTCAACGACATAATTATTTTAAAATATAAAATGATAAAACACTGTTAAAGCGGAAATAGCTTTGATAACACGTAGTAAAGTTTAATAACTGGTAGTAAACAGAAGGAACTGAGCCGACGCTGCCTAGCTATTGGCTCTGTAATGAACTGAGCCGTCATTGCCTCGCTGTTGTCTCTCTTTCCTAAGGATGAAAGAATGAATATCTCTCCCCCTCCCGCTTCTCTCTCTCATGCTATCTATCTAATTATTTATATAGGTTGATTGAATACACTTCACCGAATTCCAATACAACATCCATGATATTTCCCTATTTTATAGTTAAATATTTGAGTTTAACAACTTAAAAATAGTACGAATGGGCAATATTGAAAGAAGTAAGAGGGTACAAATTAATATGTTCAAAATTGGCAAAGATTTCTCCCCGCAGCAGACGTTAAATACATGAACACTTTTTCTCCTCTTTTTTATCTTTGTTGTGTATACTTTCCTTTTCTCGCTAAAACCATAACCAAACATTCTGTTGTTCCGTTTTATTATCGTAATGAAAACGTTATTTATATGAGGGAAGAGCATCGTGTCACGCACGCGTTAAATAACTGAATGAATAAAATTATTATTTTTCACCATTATTAATTGATGGCTTTTATTAGGTAGCAAATAACAAGAATAACACCATTACACTCCTTCGTATTCTATGTTTTTTCTTTATTTAGTTATGCTGTCCTTTTGTTATCTATGGTGTGGAGGTCTGGACTTCCAGACAACATTAAAAAGGGACCTCTTTAAAGTAACTGTTACATCTGTTCTGTCGTAGAGCATGGAATCTTATCTTAAAACTGGGGGAAATATTGGATGAAGTCTACACCTACGTACTAAGTGTGACTTGGAATATAATTTAGAAAGATCGTCTGGCTAATAAACGATTTTATCGGAACATATCGGGCATCATCACAGAGCACAGAGTAAGAATCGTAGACAACTCTTGGATAGCTGAAGACGAAATTTTCACTTATTTTTTGAGAGCCTACACAAGGAAGAGGTGACTGAAGACAAGGTAATACCTATATCAAACATATCTGTGATGACATAAACTTCAGTCCCTCTGACCTGACGAATATGATGAACAACAGAATGCAAACATATGTTTTGTATATTTGAAATTTAGATATGCAGAAGTGAATGCGAGATATTAAAAACAACAATAATAATGATAATACTAATGATATTTATTTTATATTATTGGGTCTTTAAACCAAATAGAATCAAGATGAGAAAAAATGTAAAAAATCGGAATTTTTGGACATGCTTTTATCATTCCTCAATGAGATATAAAATGGAGTTAGATTTGTGGGAGTTTTTGCGCATGCGTAATATTAATCATATAATCTAGGTAAATTTGGAATAGTTATTTATCACGATTAGTCTTTACTACACTACAAATATATATATATATATATATTGTAGTAAAGACTAATCGTCATTAAATATATGTTATGTCTAGCCACACTGATGAGCGAAACACTTTTGTATCTAGATGACTAATATATTATGCTCCCATTACGATTGAGCTCTCTAGAGAAGAACATTTTATAAAGTTTCCACTTCTGCGATATATGTGTTACTCCTCAGAAATGAATTGAATTCTTTCGGTGACTGGCGTGTGTATACACTGCTCATATACAACACGTTAAAATTTCCCTACTCTGGTTCCATGCACCTGTTTTAGGGGGTAGCGATTCCGACTGACACCAAATCGGTCGAGTTTCGATCCCGGCCAGAAGCAAGTGGATGTGTGTAGCCACACTGATGAGCTGTGATACAGAAAAGCAGGCCTGTATGTGGATGACTAATATATCTAACATATATATGTATATTCGCTTTGATAACTTTCTAAGTTTTTTTTTTATTTTCGTCTGTTAAGCCAATGTTTGAAATCCCAACTTTTGGGATCAACTTACTTTTTGAATCAATCAACCAAATATTGTGTCCTTGGAGACATTAATGAATGAATGTTTCGAACTTTTAAACCAAATGTCGCAGTAATAATTTTTTTACCAGAGCTCATATTACAATTATTTTCATCTCATTCGTTATTGTTGATTTTTTCTAACCCTCTGTATCACTAATACCAATATGATATTAATTTCTATGCTTAACCTACCATTTTCTAAGTTTTTGTATTTTCCAGTGATATTCTTTATATATTCTTTAATCTTCATCCCACGGAGGGTGGTGAACTCCTTTTTCTTTAACTTATCGGGTCGGCCATGCTTGATTGTTTCATTTCCTCTCGTGATACGGGCTTTCACTGTTCTTGAAGTTTTCCCATAAAGAGTTCACCTGTTTCTTCTTTTAATTCATCTAAAAAGAAACTTGTCACAAACAGTTGCAAATTAAATCCACGGCGTCAACGGAGAGAACAAAAAGTTAGAGAATTATTAAGGCGAATTAAAACTAAGATACATAAAGATATGGTACATGGAATTATAACAATCTACCCCTGTAAATTAAACAAAGGTTTAGTTAGAAATTTCAACAAATATCACCTGAAGAAGGCCGGAGTTTACGTGAAACGTCGTAACTGTGGCAGTAAAAATGAGGATAACAGAAAACTGTTCAGCAAATTATGTGAGAATCTATTAACTCAAATCTTATGAGAAGCTGATTCGGAAATATTGCCGTGTAAAAATTTAGGGCCAGCATTGTGTTACCTGTATTTTCCTTCGGACATTCGTTTAGTATAAAAGACTTCTGTAGTCGTATGGCATTTTGATGATATCTAATATGGCGAAAATCCAATTTTCTTTTCAGGAGCAAAAATATAAATAACCATAAATGCTAAATATTTGTAGAGTAAATTCTAATACACGCTATATTATATCTAATGATTCTTTTTTGAAGTGTCGTGTCCATTCAGAATGTGGGAAATTATTTTTCAAAACTTCCTATCCCTCGCGGCTCTTGCCAACGTTTACCAAGTTTCCCACCATACTCAATTCCGCCATCCATTTATATATTCTCCCTGATTCGCTGCCACAACTATCTCTCTTGCTCTTCATATGCTCTGTATGTGTTAAGTTTCCAAGCCGAACTTCCTCATTATGTGTTCAAGAAATTTTAATTTCTCTCTTTTTTATTCTTAGTATGAGTGTTATTTTTTGTTACTATTTTCGTTAATACTTTATCGTCGCATATTGGTTCTGTCTCAGTATCTTTCTGTAGAACTACATTTTTCCCTCCAGTTTACTTTTCATCCAGGGAAAGTTGACAACTGTTTACTGCCGTATTCAAAGACGAAATTTTGCTGTTTCTCAGTACATTGTTTAGCTTTTGGAATCCATGTTCGCTAATCCAGTGCTTGTTCATACTTCAATGTCGTATTTGTCCATTCTATCTGAAAGCGCCACTTATTTAAACTTCTTAATTCTTTAAAGTTGATATCTCCAATTCCCTTTTTTTTTTTAGATTTCTCTCTTGCTTACAAACATACTTTCTGTCCTCTTACAGTTGCTGGCTCTTCTTTTTTCCTCCCTTTCCTTTTACTAGTTTGTCTAGGAGGTCCTGTAATGTTCTTGTGCTAGTCATTTGCGTGTATTATTATTATTTTTTAATCGTGTCACCCCAAGCAAGGCATTCCACTGCCACTAGAGCGCAGGGGGTTACATAGAGGGATTGGGTATAGGAAATGTCAGAAGGAGGGTGATAGACGACTTAGGATACACATAGGGAGAGAGTTGGAGAGAGTGGGTGTGAGTTAGTGTGTTAGGAGGTGTCTATTGACCTTACATTTAAACTCCTGGAGGTTGTAGCCGTCGGGGAAGCAAGAATGCGGTACGGAATTCCACAGGCGTGAAGTGCGAGGAAAGAAGCTGTTGGAGTAGAAATTGTGGTTACATTTCATCGGTTTCACTGTAAAAGGGTGGGACCTAGTTGCCAATCTAGTTTCTTGTGCAAATTCACATCTAGGGGTCACCAGTGATTTAAGTTCGTCAGAGCAGAAGCCATGAAAGTATTTATAGAAGAGGCACAGGGAAGACACGTCACGCCGGTGAGAGAGATACTGCAGGCGGTCAGCCAAGTCGGTATCAATCACATTACAGATTCTTCGCTGTATTTTGTCAAGAACCCCGAGGAGAATACTGTTAATATGTTCTGGTACGGTCTTTAGTTCCCTTCGAATACGCTCCCTGTAGAAGTTGAACAGATCTGGAGAGACGTTACGCCTTTTTTCTATTTTGTATTTTTAATAAACGCTTTTTTCTATCCGTATGCAGGCGGTTTGCACCCATTCAAACAGAATCACCCTTACAAAATTTGGTATGTTATTAACTCCTTGAATATAGGCGTCCATTCAAAGACCTTTGTGATGTGGGTCTCGAAAGACGCAACACTTAACTCGGGAGAGTCATTTGTAATAGTAGTATTCAATACCCTGCTAGACAAGTCGCTAAAATAGTATTATCTCCCCCTTTTATCAATTACCCAGGGTTACTTATCATGAAGTTATCATTTCTCTCTTGATCGTAAGTAGGGCACCTGGCTCTTACCACAACAAACATCAAACCAGAAATATGTATCATTTTAGGGATAACAGTAAAAAACATGAAAATTTCTCAACCCGAAAAAGAATAGTTTGAAAATGGCATCACCCATACAACGGATTGAACTCTTCCAACCTTTACATATACTTCTCCTCACAAGAGATAAGGCAGAAATAGAAGAGAGACAGAGTGAGATAGCCAACACTGCTACCGTAACTACCATTGCGAGTCCCAGTTCGAGGGTTGACTTATAGTATTACAACCTAACCTGTATTTATCGCTCTACTAACAGAGTTCTAAGTATTTATTTTGCTGCGTTCAACATATATATTCATTTCTTATTCTGTTGTTGTTGTTGTATTATTTCTTGCTGACTCTTAACCGGGTCCACGACAAAAAAAAGCAATTTGACGTTTCGTTAGATTTTCAGAAATATTTTCTGCTATGAACACTACAAACTGTCAACATCATAAAGAAATTTTACAACAGTAATAGAAAAGGTTGAATAAGCCTTTTCTATACAGAAAACATTCAGCATTAGTTGACCAAATAGTCAGCATTATTGTCGGTTATTTATATAAAATTTCTTTTAAAAGAAAATATTTCAGGAAAATAAACTTCTCAAGTTTAGTAGCTGTTATTATTCTTTCCAATATTGATAGCTGTTTTCTTCATTAACCTTTTCTTTAAAATACCGTGGATAGTCAAAATCTTGATTATTTACTTATTTACCTTCTAGTTGAACGTGCACTCAATTTTGGTTGTTGTGGCTGGCCGAAGTCTTTAAAAATAACCAAAAAATATTAGAAAATCACCTAATTTTAAAAAAAAAACTAAATGGTTATTATGAAACCTTGTCTTACTACAGGGAATTTTACAAGTTTATGCAAACACATCACACAACTTTCATCTTCCCCTATTTGGCGGTAGCATTCGAAAATTATATTAGATAAAATAAGAGCTATAATGTAATTTTGTGTTGCCCGCAATATTCCTCTGCTATTTGGTGCTAAAGACATCAGTCTTGATACTTGACTTGTTACGATTCAGTTATTTATTGTCTGTCGAGAGAATATTGGTTTAGAAATTCAAAGACATTTCTAAACGCTTCCTTGTTACGAAGCGTCATTTATAAACGAGTCGCAGAATACAAGTTATTTTCTGTCATAAGAATCATTTAAATATTCATGTGTATAAACTTTTCTTTCTGATCACATGTACGTATAATATATTAAGAATAGAAATACCCGAGATAATCTACATGTGTGCGCTGTGAGGATATATATATATATATATATATATATATAAGAGTGAGCGAGAGAGAGAGCTAGAGGGGAAATATATAAAATTCTTAGTTGTTAAACGAAAACTTTCGATAACACTAACAAACTTCTTAAGAAAATCATTTTAAAATGTCTACGCTAGCAAGCGAACTTTGTAAACCATTGCTTTTGTAGAGGGTTCAATCCTTTGCCTCTTCTTCTTGGATATATTGAATGGATACCACGAGATAATTGTGAGAGGAATTAGATGTTTTTCGATGATTCTTCATTGGTGGCCACGAGGAAATGCCAGAAAAAATTGCTTTTGTAGAGGATTGAAACCTTATGTTTCTTATCACCGGATAACTTAAAACTATATCACGAGACAATTCCGACAGGAATTCAATGTCATCCATGTATTTATCATTGATGGCCCCAAGAAAGTTTCAGAAAACTTCGATGTTGCAGAGGGTTCAATCTGTATGTTTATTATCACCGAATATATTTAACCTATACAGCGTGACAATTCTTAAAGATATTAGATATCCTACCATTATTCATTATAGGCGGTCACAACCGAACTTCGTAAACCGTTGCTTTTGCAAGGGATGAATCCCTTGCCATATGTTTTTTTTTTCATTGGATATATTCAGCCTATACAGCGAAGCAATTTCTGGAGGAATTAGATGTCCTATCAGGATTAATTATTGGCGTCCACAAGCGAATTTCGTAAACTGTTAGCTCTTGCAGAGAGTTCATGCCATATGTTTTTTCTCACTAGATATATTCAACCTATTCAGCGAGGCAATTCTGAGAGCAGTTATATATCTTATCGGGATTTGTTATTTGAGGCCATAGTATTAACAATATCAGATATGCAGATGACATAGTGTAGATAGAAGACATGGAAATAAAATGGCAAGACCTGCTACAGAATCTAGGGAAGGAAAGCAAGAAGAAAAGACTAAGCATTAACCTTAAGAAGACAGAATGCATGTTTGTTTGGAAAAGGAAGAGCCCAACATACAAATTAGAAGTTGGAGATATTAAAATCAAACAATTACAACAGTTTAGATATCAGAGAAGCGTTCTAACAGAATACGGAAAGTGCGACACTGAAATCTGAAGAAGTATTGGGATAGTCAAAGAGCCATTCAAAAAGCTAAGCAGAGTATTAAGAGAGAAAAAAACCTGATTCGGAAGAAATAATAGAGTACTGAACTGTTATATGATATATGTCCTCATATATAGAAGTAAATACTGGACAATATTCTCAAAGATGAAGATAAGACTTAAAGCAACATAAATGTGGTTCTTCAGAAGGATGATGAGGATACCATAGACTGAACATGAAGATTTAGAGAAAATGGAAACGAAAAGAAAACTTACAATTTGCATAAGAAATAAAAAAAAACAACAAATTTCTGGCATATATAACGAGGAAAGAGGCCTTGGAGAATCTGATACTCCTACGACGGATTGAATACCTTATCTTAACTTTGTGTGTGTGTGTGTGTGTGTGTGTGTGTGTGTGTGTATCCGTTACCTATAGACTCCGAAACGGCTGGACCGATTTTTTTAAAAGATTTACACAGTTGTACTATAAGCGTCTGTGAGTGTTCTTAGCTAGGTTTTGTGTCGAGGTACACCCGATAAATATCGAAACTCGATAATCGAAAAAATCGGGTTATAGAAGGAGTGGTCCGATTTTAATCAAATTTGATACACTCATAGACAAAGGATAAGAAATGATATTAAGAAGTTTCAAGGTTGCAGTTCTTACGATAGAAAATCGATAATATATATATATATATATAAGGCAAGATGTTTGTGTGTGTGTCTGTTTATCTGTCTGTATGTCCTTCATACAAATCCACAATTTTTATCCGATTCTCAACAAACTTCACACATATATTCTTTAGGCTGAGTCCAGAACCATGGATTAGTTTTAAAGCTTTCCTTACACCCGAGCAACGCCGGGCTATACTGCTAGTATGAGATACAGATAAAAAATAGCACATGAAATAATTGATAAGATTGAGTAAATGGATGGCAAAAATGGTTTAAGCGAAATACCAAAAAAGACAAAATTTAATAAGAGCTACAAGGGATAGAAAATTGTGGAGAGCCATGATCATCTATGTTCTGATGGGTCACGTCACATAAAGAATAAAAAGGGATCAGAATTTGTCAGGCTAAGCTGTACTGATTGACTAACCACAAAAATAGAAAACGACTAATGTTGACAGTAATGGTGAAATGAACCTTTTTCTTTACAGGAAATATTTGGATAGAATTATTATTATTTCGTGCTAACCACACCACTTTCATTTGACTGAGTCCTTTAGTACATTAATAGTAGAGATATGTATTGTCTCTTTTAAGTAACCGATTTGTCAAACTAAGTTCTTGTTGATTGTTGCTGTCTTGTCTCCATATAGTCGATATATGGTAAAGTATTTTATGCTGGTATTGCTTTATCAATATTAGAGATTTTCGCCATTTCTGAGACAATTTCTGGTTTCACTATGTCTATGGAAACATTGCTATTCACATGTTCTGCAGTTGCAATGGTGAAGTAATTATTATTGCGGTTGAACAAAACGTTAGCGTTACTGTTGGTTGGAATTTATATAATAGTTCTCTTGAAAAATATCCAAAACTATTGTATCTCAAATCCGCTGTTATTGTTCTTTATAATATTGGTGGGAATTTTCTTCCTAACCTTTTGTTAAAGGTAATGTGAAAAGCCAATTCCTTTTTGTATCATTATCTTCCCTACTTGTTACATATGCAAGGTATTTTAATTGTTACTCACACCAAGAGGATTAGTGGAGGCTGAGAATGACAAGGAAACACACGGACAATTTTAACGGAATAAGATAAGGAATTTATTTACAAATTTATACATTTGAAGCTCTGTCAGTAGACTGTTTCAGAAATATAAACTGACAATTTAAAGTCTGTCGTTTTAACTAAATTTCACGAAGAAGAAATGTTCATATAACAGATTAAATGATCTGGGACAAAATAATATTCAATTTTTTTTCAAACAAATGTAACAGAGTTCGTTGCTCGTAGACGGTTGCATGCATTCAAAATTAACCGAAAAGAATTGTTTTGAAATAGTTTTCTTGGATTGTTGAAAGAATGTTATTTAAAGTGCCAAGTACTTGAAGTGCCGAGAATATAATTGGCAAGTAATTTGACTCACGCAAAAATTTCAGGTTAGATTCTTGAATAGAAACGAAAGCTTTAATTTCAGACACTCTTTTCTTGTTACTTTGAAGGTATAGGGAGATGGTTAATATTTATTTGATTCGGACTTGTGTTATACATAACCGAACTCCCTTCAGTTTACTATTTATTTTTTTTCATCATAAAAATTATTAGGTTTTCATCTGAAGGTTGGTTGGCAGAAGAAGGTTGGAGATTGTGGAATTTGAGTAGAAGAGTGTGGAATAATAATATACATTTTTCATGTTAAAATAGAAACTTGTTAAAAGAATAGGATAACAAGAAAAGGTAGTAGTTAAAAGTTCATTAAGAAACATTAAGAAGTTAAGGGTAGAGTTCACAGTAGTAATTTGTTGGAAAGTGTTTATGCGTACGTGCATATTCATGTATGAGCGTTTGTTTGGTCGGGATATCTTTGAATTGAGAAGAAGTAAAAGGAATAAGCACACGAGAAAGAAAAAGAAAGAAAACTATGTGCGACGCGACTTTATGTTTGGGTTCGACTTGAAGTTTCTGCCTTGTTACATTTTAGCTTGTTGTCTCGCCTGCTTTCATCTGGCTGGATGACACTGATCAAAGTCATTTATATATCTTTGAGATTTTTTGCACTGGATTGCGAAGTCCTTTTTGGTCTTGCAAATCGCTTCCATTGGTCAGAAAATCAATTTAACATCTGATTGCGAATTCTGATTTCGACTTTTACTTTAAGCATGTAGTCAATCCTTTTTCTATTTGGGAAAAACTAGGATCTCACACGTCATTGCGAATTTTTGTGAAGTGAAGTAGAAGGTTGATTGTAATTTTTAATTTGCTATCCCACAATTTAAATTTAATTTTTCCTCATTTTAAACCAAAAAGATTCTGTATAGGTTTGCTATTTTCTGTTCTTTCTTTTTCTTTGCTCAACGGTTAATTTATGTGGAGACAAGGTTTTCATTGATCTAAAAGAAATTTCATGTAAGTTTGCGGAGTTCTTTCAGTATTTTTTCTCAGCTTTTTCTCAGGGAGTTATTATTATTTCTTACACACCACATCACTTCTATTTGACGGAGCCTGTTACTTCATTAATAGTAGTGGTATGTATTGTATGTTATTCAAATAGCTAACTTGCCAGACTAATTTATAGTTTTTGCTGTCTTGTCTTCATAGTCTAGTCAATATATGGTAAAGTATCTCTTTGTGCTGGTGTTGTTTTATCAATATTAGAAGTTTTTATCTTTTCTGAGATGATTGCTAGTTTCAGTCTGTTTATAGAAACATTGCTATTTACATGTTCTGCGGTTGTAATGGGGAAGTACTTATTATTGCGAGTAACTACTTTATATGGATCTGTGTACAGCCCTTTGAAACTGGCAGTCATTTCTTGCAGAAACTCAGCGGTTTGAGATGAAAGTTTTATCTCTGCTGAAGAAAAACATACCTGATAGAATCTTCTTCGCATAGGATCGCGAATCTATTTCCTTTTTCTTCTCAACTCTTTTACCAATCTCTGTGAATGCAGAGTTTTCATTGGTTCAAAGAAAAATTCATATAGGATCGCGAATTCATTGCCATCTTTTTGGCATTTAAAGTAAGTGGGAGTGAAAGGGAGTTATCTTTATTTCGTACTTACCACAACTCAAGTTCAATGTTGGAAGACATTCTCAAAGTCAAAAGTCATGAAGACTACTTTACCACTCGGTAAACATAAAACGCCAGTTAGTGCACACTTATGCATATATACTGATCATATGCAGATATGTACAAAGATTTATTCCTAAATAATTTCACTTAGAGAAGCAAAAGATAAAAAAGGTTATGCAGTTCGCTGTTTTAGAGGAATTTGTATTCATATATGCTGCTATCTATTTAAATGAAATTGTTAGATGAATTGATACAATTATTGACATATTCGCACAGTCATAAAAAACAAAAACAAATGATCGCTCTTAATATAGTGTAATCCAAACAATGCTCTATTATGCTTTTATATAAATAATTAATACGTAAATTGTGTCGTAAATTATTTAAGATATCAACCAATTATATAAAATCTAAAAATAGATAAATTGTAACATTCTTTATTTACATTTAATATCTACTGTATTTAATATATACTATACATGACATATATACAATAAATGCAATACGTAATATGTACAACATATCTAATATGTGCAATAAATGTAATATGTAATATGTACTATACATGTAATATGTGCAATAAATGTAGTAAGTAATATGTACAATACATGTATATAGTAATTATTAAGAATTGCACTTTTTTCCACAAAATGTTTAATTGTATATTTTGTTCATGTGTATTTTTGTAAATTTATTTATTCGTTTTAAAATTAGAAATAATATTGTAGTTGTGGGTGACCCTATCTTGATACTGGGCAACCAATAATTTTTGACTCAGCCGATCATTGTGCCGGCCTATCAAGTGTAGTATTTTCATCAACACTAATTTACCTCCTTTCAATGTTTCAGCATTGTCTTCTTCGTAAAACAAAATGCTATGAGTGTCTTTTCTACATATGGAGGAGAAACCATTTTAAAAGAGAATTATCGGATGGAAAAGAGAATGTAACTTCACAAATGTTTCCTTTGGGTCCCTGGAAGTTTTATGTTTTATAGCTGAAAAAAATAACTAGGAAGTCTTATTCCTTTTAAATTGAATTAGACCAGCCATTACGTTTTGATCTCCTCTCATAAATCTTTAAGAAAGTAAAGACAAACTGTTTTTGAAATATTTGTAGAGGAACAAGTTCAAATGATTTAACGTAAGGCATCCACCCTCGCAGGTGTTCATTTGTAAACGACAGTTATAAAAATAAATTCAATAGTATATATAATTTAAAACAAATTATAGTCGCATTTAATTGAAAATAAAGATATTCACCTAAATAGATGTAGTGAATATGCAGAACCCCTAAGCGCCTTCCACTCGGTAAGCATAAAACGCCAGTTAGTGCATGCATATGCATATATGCACATCATATATAGATATGTACAAAGATTTATACATAAATTATTTGATTGAGAGAAGCAAAGGATAAAAAATTGAATTACATTATTTTTAATAGATAATCGTATTTGAGTGGATTGTTTGTTTTTCACAATTAAACAGTACATTTATAGAAATCCTCCGGATTGTATAGTCGAGAATTCTTGATAGGAAAATATCTTTCTTCCGGCAGAATTCGATCTGCAACTGCTATATATATATATATATATATATGTGTGTGTGTGTGTGTGTGTGTGTGTGTGTGTGTGTGTATGGTGAAAAACGCAATATATTTTATTTCTATACACCCCTAAAGGACCTGGAAAGTACCTTCTTTCTAATTTCTTTGTGCGGCGTTATCAACAACTTCATTTATCTTTGTCGGCATTTCTTTGTTCAGACGTGTAAAGCAAAGACAATGTCCATTAAAGATCGAGTTGAGTAATTGGACTTTTGACGTGAGAGAAATGAAACAAACATCTCCTTAAGTGTCGACCGCATGGTGCAGCATAGACTGTCACCATCGCCCAACCTAACAACTGGTGGGCCACCGGTGCTGTCGATTGTCTACTCAATAACTCGTTTACATCCGCGTCCCGACATTGTCTACGATGTTCGATGAAAAAATCGAATTTAGGCCCACGTGTTTGAAATCGAAATGTTCTTTCTAAATGGTGAAACAACAACAATGATTTTAGATGTTTTAATAAAAGTCGGAACGGATAACTATGAAATCCTTTCTTTATATATATATATATATATATATATATATTATTATTATTATTATTATTATTATTATTATTATTAAATATAACAGAAAATGAATGTCTACTATGTTTGATCATGAGCCATCGTATTTTGGCTTTAATTTCAGTTGAAAATAACGACAAAGATTGTCCAACCTTTGGATATTTTTTATTACGCCGGTTCTAAGCATTTGGTTCGCATTAACCATCTTCAGAGTGAAAAAGGAGAGTCTATCAAACTTTAGCCTTGACTGAAAGAAGTTCAGGTTGTACATTTTGAAACGCTTTCGAGATGTTGTATATCTCGAAAGCGCTTGACAAGTTTTGGCACATCGGTGTTCTTCATAAGTTGACAGCTATTCCAGGACAAATATTTGAACTGATACAACTTTCTCATACATTGAACATAGTGTATGTTGACAGAAATCACCGTTTAAATGTTGAATTAAATTTTAGTATCGTATGCAAATTAGTAGACAAGTATAAAACGAGGCTAACCAAAGAAGTGAGGGAGGAAAAAACCTTGTTGTCACAAAGGACACGGGGAGCTGTGCTGTGACTTCTACTACGCACAAAGAAACGCGTAACATAAGAATGACGTCGACGATAAGATCCTTATATTCGATGGACGACATAGAAACACATAGAAACATAGATAAGAATGTTTGCTAGATTTACAAGAAAAAAAAATCGAGACCCAGATCGCCATTAAAATGAAACAAGAAAGAAAAGAGGAGAGGCAACACAATACGATATTAATCAGGAGTAGTAGAAGAAAAAGCCAGGGTGTACGACCTCTCCGATTCCAGGAGGTGTTGTATCGTATGCAGATTAGTAGACAAGTATAAAAAGAGAATAACTGGAAAAGTATGAAGAAAAAAAAAGACTCGTCACAAATAACACGGAGAGTTCTGCTACGACTACTACAACGCACAAAGAAATGCAAGACATAACATAAGTAAAACGAATAGATAAACTTTATTATGTCTTTTAGTTAGCTTTTCCTTATCTCTATTAACTCATTCAAAATCAGGTGAAAAATTTTAAAAGGACTCGCTCAAACGATACATAATCAATAAAATTTGTTTCAGACTCAACGTTCACATGTTAAAATGATTTTAAAAAGAGAGTTCTTTCTGTTCATATGATGCTCTAATCGAAAGTTTACCAAGACAGTCAATGATACGACGTTCACTTCAAATCCAGGATCGTTATCAGGTTGAAAGATGCATCGGCTATCTTTCGACTTTCTTTCTTCTTTTCTTGAAAAGGATCGAATATACTTGGAACATTACACGAAATTTTGGCAGATTCCTTCATAGGTTTCCATTTAATATTAAAACGACTTATTCGACGCCAGAAACGCTTATCAAATATTTCTTTGTGTGTATGTGTGCTTTTATTTTCTCCACTTTCACTTCTTTTTATTTAGTCTAGAGTTTTGTCCATAAATAAAAAAAGTTTTACGAGTGTAGTATTTACTTTAATGTGTTTGCTGACTCAATTCTAAACTTTTGCGACTAATTTATATATTTTTCCAAACTAAAATATGTCAAAAACCTTTTTGCAAAAATCCTTTCTGTGATGCATAAATAAAAATTACCATACTAAAATGCATTAACTAAATTGTTCATGTCTGTTAGGAGCATCGAATTCTTGGATTTTGTTTTTCTTTACAATAAAATGAATGACGGCGAAGATTAATAAATGCATTTTTGATTGTAAGGTTTTCGGGAAATTAATTAATTTTTTATTACTGTTTTCATTTATTTTCTAAAACTAAATAAATATTTCTAGCCATTTATTTTGCATGAAAAAATTAAAGAATTCTAAACTTATTTATTAATTTTTGAAAACGTTAACTGACATAATTTCGTATTTAGAAAATAAACGGTTTTCCTTTTTTTGTTTATTTGCCGTTTGTTTCTCTTATACTTCTCTTTTAATTTCCGTCGCTACTTCATTCGCCACGCCTTTTTCAATTTTAAATCCACTGTCAATTTTCTCCTCATAAAATATTACTAGAAAACTAGGAAAAATAATCCAATTGATTGTTTTGCTATCGCGGAACGTGCATTTGCATTTGCCTTAATTCTAGTTTAAAATATACAATTTAATGCATTAATAAATAAAATAGAAGACACTATCTGGCCTGTTTAAGTTTTCTTTTTAATCATTTCACCCCGAGCAAGGCAGAAATGCCACTGATGTGCAGGGGGCTACATAACTGTAATTAGAAATTAGAGTGAGGAGTACAAACTAGTTAGAAAAGAACAATAGAAAGCTGAGAATGCAGGTGCGATACAGATACATAGGTGGAGAGAAAGGGAAGGTTATACGGGGTTGGGGAGAGAGCTAGAGTCCAGTGGTTAGTAGATGAGTATTGACTTTGCATTTAAATTTCTGGAGGTTGTAGCCGTCAGGAAAGCAAGAATATGGGTGCGAGTTCCACAGGCGAGATGTGCGAGAGAAGAAGCTGAAGGAGTAGAATTGTCGTCTGCATTTGGCTAACCTGACTGTGAATTGGTGGGACCCAGTTGCCAGTCTGGTTGCACGAGTAAACACCTGTTGAAGTATCATATTATTTAGCGGTTACATGGCTCATTAAGTATATTTTTGTTTTTGACGAAATGATTTGCTTAAAAGCGATTAAATCATGTCAAGTGTTCTGTAGGAAGTTCACTCGAGCAGGTATTGGTATATTAAAAAACCAAACGTCCGAAATCCAAGCAACGATTAAATAAAAATAAAGAAAACATGGGTCTAAATCATTTGTATTTATATACACATCGATATAAATTTATAAAATAATTTAAAAGATACTTTAGTCGAGATAAAGTTTTTGATTAGTTGGTACGCAGAAAAAAACCTGTAGTTTAGATAATAATTTTAGTATTTGGTACGTAGCAAAAATCTGTAGTTGAGAAGAAGCCTTTAAATAGTTCGCCCATAGAAGGAGAAAAAAAAGCTACGGTTAAGAACAGACTTTTATCATTAACGAATATTCACTGACTGTCGGTGTTGTTGTTATTAGAGATGATTCGTTTGACATCGCTGACGCATGACTGCCAGCAAATATTCATTGACCGACTAACCTGTTGTTGTTTGATTTATTTGAAGTCACGGACGCATGTGTCTTTCAGCATGCGCTGGGGAGAGACAGTCGAGTGTATGCCCTCTGAAAGTCAAAATATATGGGATATATGAGACACTTTTCCACGGGTGTAGACATGAAAAAAATAGGATTTTAGTTTTCTCTCAGTGGTCAAATATTTCACAAGGTTTTAAATTTTAACTTATAAATATTTTGATTTAAAGGATGCGTGATGTATCCAGTCCCCTAACCTAAAGAGTTGTGACTTAAATAAAGCAGCAGTGAGTAAAAACTTCAGCGGAATAATACCAGACGACCTATGCAAGTCGATATTTATAGCACTGCCGAAGAAACCTGGTGCAAACGAGTGCGAACTACACAGAACTATCAGCTTAATGAGTCACATTTAAAAAATAATTGTCAAAATCCTGATGAATAGAGCGAGAAGCAGAATTAGGCCAGAGATAGGGCAGGAACAGTGCGGGTTTGTCAAAGACACTGAAACAAGAAACGCCATATTTATGATTAGGCTGCTCTCAGAGAGGGCATTACAAATGAAGAAAGACTTGTACCTATGCTTCATTGACTACGCGAAAGCATTCGACAAGATACGGCACAAAGAATTGATGGAGATGCTAGGCAGCCTCGACATTCTCGGGAAAGACACAAGAATAATCAAGAATCTCTACTGGCAGCAAACGGCCTGAATACGGACAGGTAACGATCTCAGTAGATACACAAAGATAGAAAAAGGCGTAAGACAAGGATGTGTCTTTTCACCTGATTTGTTTAACCTATACAGTGAGAATATTTTGAGGACCCTAGATGACACGCCAGGATTTGTTATTGGAGGCCACAACCTGAACAACATAAGATATGCGGACGATACAGTGCTGATTGCGGACACGGAAAGGAAACTACAAGACCTCATACAGAAAGTAGCAATGGAGAGTGACAAAAAGGGATTACAAATAAACTTTAAGAAAACTGAGTGCATGGTCATCAGCAAAAGATACAGCCCAAAATGCCAAATACAGGTGGGAGATAACAGAATTAAGCAAGTACAAAAATTTAAGTACCTAGGAAGTGTTCTAACAGGAGATGGAAAGTGCGACACGGAGATCCGAAGGCAAATTGGCATGGCAAAGGACGCACACAGAAAAATCTCAATAGAAACAAAGAAAAGAGTGCTGGACTGCTACGTGATGTCAGTTCTTCAATACGGCAGTGAATGCTAGACAATATCATCGAAAATGAGGACAAAACGGGAAGCGGCCGAAATGTGGTTCTACAGAAGGATGCTACGGATATCGTGGACTGAGCATGCAAGCAACGATTAGCTGTTGGAAAGAATGGCAACAAAAAGGAAATTAATACTGAGCATCAGGAAGAGACAACTGAAGTTCATGGGACAGGCAATGAGGAAGGAGAGCCTGGAGAACTTGATACTGACTGGTTAGATAGAAGGAAGGAGAGACAGAGGAAGGCAACGGATAACATATTTGCAGGGTCTGATCAGGTGGATGTCGGAACGGGGGTTGCCAGGAGCAACAGGAGCAAACATACTAAGAGCCACAAGGGATAGGGAGACATGGAGAACCATGATCGCCTACGTCCTGAAGGGACAGGGCACATAGAAGAAGAACTTTTACTGTGACACCCAAAAGAGTTATGGTACGTAGAACTCAAACAGTGTTCAGTTCGAAATTCCAATCATCGAAGAAGGCCGGAGAAAACAAAGTGTCGTGAATATGACAACAGTCAGAACAATGTAAATTATGTATATATCTTTTTGGTATGTTTGTAATTAGAAAATTGTGTTTGGTTATTTTTTATTTAGTATATATATATATATATATATATATATATATATATATATATATATCTCGGTATGTAATTGTATTGAAAATAAGATTTATTTCTTATCTTTCGGACAATCATTCATTTAGGTTTAATAGTTGTTTACTTATTTGGTTAGTTGATTATTTTTGTTCAATAACCGAATCCCTTACGCAAGTGGTGAACTTCCCCTCGCGTTTCTCCGACAACACTAACGGAAGGGACTCACTGCTAGACCCCTGCTTCACCTCCATCCCAGATACTTGAAATACCAGACAACTCTGCTCACTTGGTAACTCTGACCACACCGTAGTTTCCGTCAACATTTCATTCCGCTCCCACCCAACCCAAGAAACCCAGACAAGAAGAATATCCTACTGCTACAAAAGAGCAGACTGGGATTCGTTCCGATACTTCCTCTGTGACGTCCCTTGGAACAACGTTTTTAGTCTTCCCATCGAAGAATGTGCATCCGAGGTCTCCTTCTGGGTTAAGGCTGGCATCGATGCTTTCATCCCTGCCAGGAAATTTCAGCTTAAATCTCATTCGTCTCCATGGTTCTCGGCCGCTTGCTCGGCCGCCATTGCCCACCGTAATCATTTCTTCCGACTCTATCGTAGCTACGCGTCGGACCAAAACAGACGCCTTTTCGCTTCAGCTCGTAATAAGTGTAAAAAGATACTCAACGAAGCTAAGATGTTATTTGCTGCCAGAATGAAGCAACGCATAGCATCCTCTAAGTTCGGCACCAAGGACTACTGGCGACTCTGTAAAAGAGTACTTAACAAGAGCAAGTCCACAATACACCCACTAATAAACAAATTTGAGGTCCTCACCTCCCCAGCGGACAAGGCTGAATGCTTTGCCCGCAGATTCTCGAATAATTCGAGACTGGACTCGTCTGGAGTTTCTACACCCGACTTCTCACCTAGAACTGATGCTCAACTGAATGACGTCCATATTACACCCTCGCTTGTCTCTAAGATAATCTCAAAACTTGACCCTCACAAAGCGAGCGGAGGGGACGGAATCAAAACATCGTCTTATAGAAATATGCCCCCAAACTTTCCTCTGTACTTTCTAAGCTCTACAACTCCTACCTATCTGCTTCCTGCTTTCCTGCCTGTTGGAAATATTTAAAAATATTGGAGAACCCTCGGACCACGCAAATTACTGACCTATCAGCCTTCTTCCGATCTTCGGCAAAGTGTTCGAAGCCATAATCAACGCCGAGGAGGTTCAGCATCTCACGGCCCACGGGCTCCTTTCAGACAAACAGTATGGATTCCGCTTCACCAGGTCTACTGCTGATATGCTAACGACCATCACCGAGTACATATATCAGGCACTCGATAGGAATATATCTCTTGGATATCTCTAAAGCGTTAGACAGAGTTTGGCATGCTGGCCTTCTATGCAAACTGCGGTGCTATGGTATAGCTGGACAATTGTTTGAACTAATCCAGTCATTCCTATCTAACCGCACATTGAAAATGGTATTAAAGGGACATGCCTCCCAGAACTACCATACGAACGCGGGTGTCCCTCAAGGCTCTATCCTAAGTCCTACGCTCTTTCTGATCTCCATCAATGATCTTCCCGATGCTATAAGATCCCAAGTAGGTATGTACGCCGATGGCACCGCAGTTTATTCTCGCCTCGACCAAAAACTGTGCGGGCGACAAAGATAATCTTGCAGCCGAGCTTGGAAAGGACCTCCAATCCGTAGTGGACTGGGGTAAGAAATGGCTCGTAAATTTTAATGCTTCTAAAACGAAGCTACTATCAATTAATCATCATAGACAATCGCACCTACCTCCTATTAGCATGGACCAGGCCTGCCTCCCAGAGAGTAAAACACTACGCCTCCTTGGTCTCACATTCTCAGCGGACTTCAAGTGGAATGACTATATCGAATCCATTGCTAAATCCGATGCTATGAAAGTCGGTTCTCTGTGCAGGGCCCGGAGGTTTTTTCCATCTGAATCTATCCTGCACATTTATAAATCTACCATCCGCCCGTGCATTGAATACTGTTGCCATCTCTGGTCGGGTGCCCCTGCTATTCTCCTTGGGCTTCTAGACAAGGTACAGAGGAGGGTCTGTAATGTGATCGATACCGACTTAGCAGACCGCCTGCAGTCTCTCTCTCACCGGCGATACGTGGCTTCCCTGTGTCTCTTCTATAAATACTTTCACGGCTTTTACTCCGATGAACTTAGATCACTGGTGCCCGCTAGGTTCGAATTTGCACGTGATACTAGATTAGCAACTAGATCCCACCCTTTTACAGTGAAACCGTTAAAATGCAACTGCAACTTCTACTCCAACAGTTTCTTTTCTCGCACTTCCCGACTGTGGAATTCCCTTCCACATGACTGCTTCCCCGACGGCTACAATCTCCAGGAGTTTAAATGTAAGGTCAATAGCCACCTCCTAACACACTAACTCGCTTCCATTCTATCAAACACTCTTCCCATCCACCCAACCCCCAGCCTCCGTATCCTTACCCGTCTATCACCCTCCTTCTGACATTTACTATATTTAACCACTCTTTCTCTTTACCTTCCCATATGTAGCCCCAAGCGCAATAGTGGCAGTGGAATGCCTTGCTTGGGGTGAAATGATTAAAAAAATATATCAAACTCTATCGGTTATTTAGTGCTGAAATCTAAATATTTTTATGTAATTGTATCACTTAACTACAGATATTTTGTACAAACTTTTATACTTTCTGTATAAATACATGTTTTGAGGTGGACTATTTTGTAGATTACAAAAAGCATTTATAATTTATGACAATAAAATATATTTTTTAATGTTTCGTGGATTGATAATTTTCAATAATATTTACTGTTCATTATTTCAATATAAAATGGTAGACCTGGCAACAACAGCAATTAAGAAGTGATCCACATCCTGAATACCTTCAATTTCCCGATCAGATGACTTGCTCTCAGAAGGCGGGGGACCTGACAGTAATAGCAATTGAGAGATGGTTCCATGCCTCCCTCACAACTTTTAATCTCCCGATCAGACGCTTTGCTGCCAGAAGGGTGGACCTGTGAACAACAGCAATTAATAGCAGGTTCCACACTCCCCAAAATCTTTAATCTCCCGATCAGAGAGCTTGGTGACAGATCGATTGTATCGTTTTGGCCAAGAAAACAAACATATAACGTTGTGGAAATTAACTCAAACAAAATGAATTATGTGTCCCAAGGATCTTTCACACTTTCCTGATAACGTATATGTCGTCTCTTGCCGTGATTTGTCTCTTCAGACTGCATTTTGTTTTACGTTTTGAACTGATGGATCCAGTTTGTTCCTTTATCTTGACACGACTGTCAGTTGAAAAGCAGACGCCAACAATATCCGTGGTCTCCCTTTAAGGCTTGCCAATGTGTTCGTGAAGCTTTACAAATTTCGCACACTTCCTTGGAGTAACTTCCATCGCAGACAATGGCTTTAGGACAATTAATTGACAGTCGAGACTATAGTGTTTGGGCGTGATAAAAATTTGATGCAATCACAGATGACGGAATTTTTTGTCAAGACTAAAAAAATTTCATCACACTTTTTTTTTCGTTTTAATCATTTTGTCACTATTGCGCAGGAGGTTACATAGGAAAAAGTGATGAGAAATAGTGGTTAGTTATAGGAAATGTCGGAAGGAGGGTGATAGACGGACGAGGATACCGAGGATGGGGGTTGGGTAGATGGGAAGAGTGTTTGAGAGAATGGATGCGAGTTAGTGTGATAAGATGTGTCTATTGACCTTACATTTAATTTTCCTGGAGATTGTAGCTGTCGGAGAAGCAAGAATATGGAAGGAACTTCCACAGGCGGGAAGTGCGAGAAAAGAAGCTGTTGGAGTAGAAATTGCGGTTGCATTTTATCTGTTTCAATGTAAAAGAGTGCTAATCTAGTATATCATGCAAACTTATATCTAGGGGGCACCAGTGATTTAAGTTCATCGGAGAAAGCAGCCGTTAAAGTATTTATAGAAGAGGCACAGGGAAGCTATATCACGTCGGTGAGAGAGTGACTGCAGCCAGGCTGCCAAGTCGGTATCAATCACATTACAGATTTTCCGTTGTATTTTGTCAAAAAACCCCAGGAGAATAGCAGGGGCACCCGACCAGATGTGGCAGCAGTATTCAAAAAACGGAATGATGATAGGTTTATATTTGTGCAGGCAGTTCCGGGCCCTGCACAAAGAACCGACTTTCATAGCAGCGAATTTAGCAATGGATTCGATATAGTCATTCAACTTGAAGTCCACTGAGAGTGTGAGACAAAGGAGGCGTAGTGTTTTACTCTCAGGGAGGCAAATTTGTTCGTTGCTAATGGGAGGTAGGAGCGATTGTCTATGATGGTTAATTAATAACAGCTTCGTTTTGGAAGCATTAAAATTTACGAGTCATTTCTTACCTCAGTCCGCCACCGATTGGAGGTCATTCTCAAGCTCGGCAGCGAGGTTCGCTATGTCGCCCACACCAGATTTTTGATCGAAACGAGAGTAAACTGTGGTGTAATCGGCGTAGATGCCTACTTGGGAACTTATAGCATCGGGGAGATCGTCAATGTAGATCGGATAGAGCCTCGATGGAAACCCGCGTTCGTATGTTAGTTTTGGGAGGCATGTCCCTTTAATACTACCTTCAATGTGCGATTAGAGAGAAATGACTGGATTAGGTCAAACAAATGTTCAGTTAAACCATAGCTCCACAGTTTGCGTAGAAGGCCAGCATGCCAGATTCTGTCAAACGTTTTGGAAATATACAAGGCAACGGTTCGAGCTTCGCCATTCTTGTCGAGAGCCTGGTATATATACTCAGTGATGGTCGTTAACATATCAGTAGTAGACCTTGTGAAGCGGAAACCATATTGTTTGTACGAGAGGAGCCTGTGGGGTGGGAGATGCTGAACCCTCTCGGCGTTGATAATGGCTTCGAACACTTTTCCGAAGATCGGATGGAGGTTGATCGGACCTTAATTAGCGGGGTCCGAGGGTTCTCCAGTATTCTTAAATATAGGAACTACAGAGGAAGACTTCCTACACGCAGGAAAACAGGAAGCAGATAGGCAGAACCTGTAGAGCTTAGAGAGGACAGAGGAGAGTTCAGGATCACATTTTTTCAAGATTATGATTTTGGATTCCGTTCCCTCCGCTCACTTTGTAAGGATCAAGTTTTGAGATTATGTCAGCGAGGGGGTAATGTGAACGTCATTCAGTTGAGCCCCAGTTCTAGGTGGGAAGTCGGGTGTAGATACTCCAGACGAATCCATTCTTGAATTAATGGAGAATCTCCGAGCAAAGCATTCAGCCTTTTCCGCTGAGGAGGTGAGGGCCTCAAATTCATTGATTAGGTGTGGTATTGAGGTTTTACTCTTGTTAAGCACGCTTTTACAGAATCAGTAGTAGTCTTTGGCGCCGAACTTACAGGATGCTATGCGTTGCTTCATTCTGTCAGCAAACAACATCTAAGCTTTGTTAAGTATCTTTTTACAGTTATTACGAGATGAGGCGAAAAGGCGCCTGTTTTGGTCCGACGCGTGGCTTCGATAAAGCCGGAAGAAGTAATTCTGGAGGGCAATGGCGGCGAGAACCAGGGGGACGAATGGGATTTAAGCTAAAATTTCCTGGCTGGGATGAAAGCATCGATGCCAGCGTTAACCCAAGAGGAGACCTCGGATGCACAGTCTTCAACGGGAAGAATAAAAACGTTGTTCCAAGTGACGTCACACAGGAAGTGGCGGAACGAATCCCAGTCTGCTCTTTAGTAGCAGTAGGATATTCTGCTGGTCTGGGTTTCTTGGGTAGAGTGGGAGTGGAATGAGATAACGAAAACTACGGCGTGGTCAGAGTTTCAGATAGAGCAGAGCTGCTTGGCAGTGCAAGAGTCTGGAATGGAAGTGAAGCAGAGGTCTAGTAGTGAGTCCCTTCCATTAGGGTTATTGGAGAAACGCGTGGGGAAATCTACCCCTTGCGTCAGAGATTGGGTGATTGAAAAATTCATTGTGTGGACACTAGCAAGATCGGTGACAGAGTTTTCCAGCCACTTGGTGTAGTGGGCGCTAAAGTCACCAAGCACAAATATATGGGTAGATGGATGAGAAGAAATGGCCTTATCGATATTGTTAGAGATACTATCAAGTACTGAACAGTCAACCTTCAAAAATAGATTCATATTACAGCTCACCACTGGAAATGACCTAATCTGAGGAAAAAATAGAAAACGATTACTTCCTATTACTCCAAGGAGATCTAAAACTGATCGTATAGTGACAGGAAATTAAAGCAGTTGTTTCAATTTAAACAAGGGTGTAGGTTAAACATCTGGTTCTGAGCGTTCTAACCCCAGAGTACCTATATCTCTGTCGAAATTCCAGAGCTAAATGGAGCAGAATTCACAAAAGAGAAGTAATTTTACGTGTTTACCTTTTTTTGCCTTATAACATCTGTATTCACATTACGTTAAACAATGGCTGGAATAGACAAGCGGTGGTCATTAGTTTGATCATAAATGGAGCTGAGCTTTTATGCACAGATTTTAAGTCTACACTCCCCCCATATATATATATATATATATATATATATATATATATATATATGTATATTTGTTTCTAGAAAGTGATTACGTATTTGACCGTTTTGAATTATGTTTCAATCAATCAAGGTAAACTGACATTATTTGATAGATTTGTTTTTTGTGTTTTTTGTAACTCGTCATTTAATTTTCTTGGCAGCTTTGAAGTCATAGAATATATGTTATTCTGCTTCCACAGTTGAATACATGATAGATGATACTCAGCTTTTGTTCATGTACATGTTTCTGTGGACATAATTACTAAAGCCGGTGATGTGTGTGCATGTTTTATGTCGTAGTTATAATTTTTAATACATTATCAAATTACGGAAATTATAGTATATGGGTTAATGTCATGAAAAATTTCCTTCAAGTTGGTTGCTTGATCGATTTTCGTTAGCTGCACATCAAGATGTGATATTTAATTCTGAAATCTATATATTTTGAACACAATTTTATAGCTTCATCTACAGAGAAAAATGTAACATTGATAAAAATTACTCTCAGCAGGTGTCGTTTGTTATTTTTTTATATAAAAATTTCTTGCTGGTAATTTTACTATAAAATTATAATTTTATTCTTTCATTGTATTTTGTTTAAAGTTTAACTATTTGCCCATAGCTGGGATTGTTAACAACCTGGGTTAAGGAGGCTCTGGTAACACTAGTAAATGAGAGGTTCTTCCACGCTCATCAAAACTTCTAATCTTCCCGATCAGAGGGCTTGCTCTCTGGATATCAGTCAGTTAAGTGCCATACGTGATACACTTTTGGGCGATCATGTCTCGAAAAAGACATGACTGACTGGGCAGAAGAATATCCCGCAGTAGGTTGCCATTGCTTTCTGCGGTAGACTGGTTGTCAGCCAAGGTTATAGAACCAATAACCAATAACTGGAGGAAAGAGACGGATTAATACCTTTCTCAAGGGTATTTGTGCGTAAGTGAATGCAAGGAATTCAACTGGAACTCGAACTCGGCTCCCCGATTTGTCGTTCCGAGTCGTTATCCACTGCACCACAACGCACATCCTGGATATAGTTAGGTTAAATTAAAGAAAACTTCATTTCGAATTACTTCATCATCGCCTCTATCAGACAGTGTCTTTTAATGTGCATTTCATAATTTAAATGAACAAAAGTCTTAGAAAGATGGAATTCAGGTGCCTCGTCCACTTAGTTTCAGAATCGAACAACACATTTCACTATCTGTGACAATCTTTTAAACAGAAATGTCACTTTTGCATAAGATTGTTCAGTCAATCGGTTAAAGTCAATGCGTGATAGACAATTGGGCAATCGTGTCTCTTTCGATTAATGACTGACTAGGCAGAAGATTTTTGGTCGGCAGGTTATAAATTCTTTCTGTGAGTTTGGTTACTAAACAAAGCTATAGGAGACTGTATGTTCTTCTATTCACTCCATAGATTGAGGGTAGATAATGATTCATTCCTTTCTAAGTGTTTTTATGCGTAAATGAAAGTAAGGAACACGGCTCGGATTCGAACCTAACTTTCTGTATTTATTACCTGAAGAAAGAGTCCTAGAATGACCGTCCGAACAGGTCAGAGAGCAGATGAACTTTAATCTGCATATTTAGATCTGTAGATTATAGAAAATATAGCTAAATATTTGCAAAATGTATGAAAAAATGGATTTTGTTTTATTCATTATGATTCCATCCCACTTAAGCGATGTTTACGTTGGTGTAACTACATATGAATACGAATGGAATAGTACGCTTCAAGTTTAAACATTTTTCTTAGATATAAATTTGGATGTATAGTCTAACCAGTTTTATCAATGTTTTATTTATTATTATCTCACACTGTGATAATAGAAGATCTGCCAAAACAGGCGAAAAGTTGTAAGGACCTGGAAAGTAATTTACTGTGGATAATCTAGTAAAACCCTTTTTAATGCAATGAGAGTGTTGTTTTACAAAAGATCCCCTCTGTGTTCATATAATTTTTTCTTGTGATCTTTGTAGCAATTATTTTACGTGATAAGTGAGAGGTTCTTCCGCGCTATATAAAGTGATAGAATAAATTCCTTTTTTTAAGTATTCGCTTATTATTATTTCGTTTTTATTGCTTCTTGTTTTGAAATAGTCGTTGTAACAAATTTTACGCTAAGCTTAGATAAAATATTTTCAGTTGTAGTTCTGATGAAACCGGTAGGAAGGATAATATATTCTAAACATATAAGTACGTTTTAAAATATAAACTAAAAAATTGTAGATATGCATATATTTTAGGATTTGTCTCAAATAGTTTTGAAACGGTTTACTCATCTTACTATATCGACCCTCTTACTGCTGTAAAAAAATTCTACCCATTCTAGTATTCAGAGCACACTCAATGAGGAGTTGACGCCCACAATAAAAGTTAATGTGTTAAACAACCACTTTTGTTTTTAGTTTATTAAAGTTCATAAGGGGTGTTTGGGATAAATTATAGGAAATGTTAATTGACGCAAATCGTATTGTTGAAAAATTAATTACCTTTCCTACATAAAAATCCATATTTTTTAACCAAAGGACTACGTTTGGAATGATTAGTAGAGAATATATTTTAATAGATCATTACCATGACTACTATATAGGAATATTTGCTTTATGAGGGATAACAGAAAAGGCTATCTACCACTAAAAGGAAAAATCCGTTTATCTACATATATTTTTTTTTAATCATTTCACCCCGAGCAAGGCAGAAACGCCACTGATGTGCAGGGGGTTACATAAATGTAGAAAGATTAATTAGAAAAGAGTGAGGAGTACAAGCTAGTTAGAAAGGAACAATAGAAAGCTGAGAAAGCAGGTGCAATGACAGATACATGGGTGGAGAGAACGTGAAGATTTTACAGGGGAGGGGAGAGAGCTAGAGTCCAGTGGTTAGTAGGTGAGTATTAACTTTGCTTTTAAATTTCTGGAGGTCGTAGCCGTCAGGAAAGCAAGAATACGAGAGTGAGTTTCACAGGCGGGAAGTGCGAGAGAGGAAGCTGCAGGAGTAGAATTGTCGTCTGCGTTTGGCTAACCTGACTGTGAATGGGTGGGACCCAGTTGCCAGTCTGGTTGCACGGGTAAACACCTGTTGAGGAGGCATCAGTGACTTAAGCTCATCCGAGCAGAAGTCATGAAAGTATTTATAGAAGAGACAGAGGGAGGCCACATTTCGACGATGGGAAAGTGGCTGCAGAGGAGTCGCCAGATCAGTACCTATCACATTACAGACTCTCCTTTGGAGCTTGTCAAGAACACTGAGGAGAACGGCAGGGGCACCTGTCCATAAATGGCAGCAGTACTCCATGCACGGACGGATGGTTGACTTGTATATATGCAGGATGGATTCAGGTGGAAAAAACATCCTGGATCGACATAGTGACCCAATCTTCTTATCATCTCTATCTTCATATTGTTCCCCTTCCCACTTCTTCTAATGATAATTCTACATAAAACATGTAACCTATAGGGGGGGGGGGTCGGTTAAGTGTGATACAAGGCCGAATCAAAGAAAAATTAACCAGCTCCCTACAGCTGCACTGAACAGGCTAATATTCTAATCTTTTACGAGTTTTTAAAAAATAAGCAGAATTAATCGTTTATGTCGAACAATAAGATTTTGTTATACATGAAAAGACAGCCAGTGATTACAAATATTATTAGAAATTATTCCGTAGATATTTTTAAATATATAATGTCGAACTTTCAGTGCAGACTGAATCAACTACCAGTTTCTTTTCACGCTTGCTAATAATCTTTCTACATGTGCGTATACGGTATCCATTTTGTTTTCTGTAAATGTATTCCATACCAATATATTAGTTGAATTTTTTCTACCGATTTCGTAATAGTAAGCACAGAATCGGTTGAGTGCTGACCAAAATAACATTACTGGTGGTGAGGATGGATAAATAACAACAAATCAAAGTTTAGCGAACACATAACGAGAATAAGTAAGTAACGAGAATAAGTAAGTAATATGTTATTTTGAATCAATCGATTTGCTTTCAGAGACAAAGTGCATGTACAAACAAAGACTAGAAAAAGAAACGGCAAAAATAAGTAGTTTTATTAGATAAATAAATTATATTATTTAAAACAAGAAAATCATTACCCAGTGTGATCATTCTCAAAATATGATTCAAAATAAAGCACTCTAAGTAAATGTAGATTACAAAAAAAAAAAAAAAACAGAACAGAATCTTAAATGAAGGTCAGTTAATATATATATATATATATATATATATATATATATATATATATATATATACACGCTGTCGACCGCCCGCCGATTGAGTACTATGGAGAAATGGTAGACTTTAAAAACACTAGATACTCAACGCTATTTACGCATCGTTCATTCAGTAATGAATTTGAACATTCTCGGCTACTGGCGTGTGTCTACATTGTGTATATAACACGCTAAAACCTGTCCACCGACTGTCATTAGCTTAAGTAGAATTGCCGACTGATGTCAATTCGGTCGAGGTTCAATCCTGGCTAGAAGCAATTGAATGTCTAAATGTATTGATGAGCTGAAATACAGCGAAACAAGGCTGTCTGCAGATACACACACACACACACGCACACACACACACACACACACACACACACACACACACACATATATATAACCGTACTGATGAGCTGTGATACAGCAAAACAGATCTGTCTGTGGATGACTATTTACGCTCTCACACTTTGACTGAGCGCTCTGGAAGAATGGTAGACTTTGAAAAACAGTAGCTACTCTGGCATCTGCGCATCGTTCATTCATCAATGAATTTTATTAGGTGTGTATAATGATAACGTACACGCTAAAAAGTCTGCCTCCTTCCACCGAGCGCCCGTAGCTCAAAGGTAGAATTGTCGACTGACGCCAATTCGGTCGGATTTCAATTCTGGGTAAAAAGATCATCAGTACGGCTGTCTAACCGTACTGATGATCTGTGATACAGCGAAACAGATATGTCTGCGGATGAATATATATATATATATATATATATATATATATATATATATATATATATATATATATGTCAGATTAAAGAAATTGCAAACTTATTGTCTGATTATTTTAAATAAAATTCGTTCATACTCACGGACAATCTTCCGCGTATTATCACTGAAAGATGTAAGAAATACCTTGTAACTTTGACAGTTGATTCTATTATTTATTTTTTGATGTTACCAAGTACTTTAAATTTTCCCCCGAGATCATCTTCAGGGTGTGAGATCATTTTGGGCGGTGTGAGTATGAACGGATTTGATTAAAAATAAACAGACACAATGTTTGCAATTTATTAAACATGACATGCCTAAAAGAAAAGAAAAGAAAAGTTGCTGCCTAAATACGCATATATATATATATATATATATATATATATATATATATTATACTTTAGGGAATGTAAAAAAATAATTTCTTTTAAACTATTTCCTTTTATTTTTAGAAATCTTTTTGTACGAGGTAAGAGGATATTAAAAAAGAGGGGAAAAAATTAAAATTTCTCTCTTTTAGCTGTTTCCATTTGCTCTTACTTCTCAGTTCTTTCTCTATTATTTTTCTCTTTGCCTTTTTGTTTCCTCTTTTCTCTTTCTTTTCGATTTCTCGATTTCTCTTTTTGTCTTCTCATATTTTCTGCCCTCTTTCTCTTTTTCTCCTCTTTTTTAATATCCTCTTATCTCGTACAAAAAGAGTTCTAAAAATAAAAGGAATTGTTTTTTAAATTTTCTTCTTAAGTAAAACGTTTATTAGCATCATTATTAATTACTTGATGAGGCATTGTTCTTTCAATGTGGAAACAAAATGTACAATTCTGTAGTAGCTTGTAGCTTGTACATATTCTAAAGTATAATTTATAATAAATATTCATTGCTCTATTTTTATATTGAGCACTGTTTTAAATTAATGTTTTGGACGTTGCAATTATTTTCTTCTTTCTTTATTCACTTGGATATATATATATATATATCCTCTATTCATTCTAAATATGTATATCGTATTTAGCAGAAATAGCTATTTTAATATGTCAGTTTGAGATATACATTTTCAACCCCGTTCAATTAAACAATGGAGAAATATTCTTATACCGGAAGCAGAGGCTAGTAAAGGAAGTGGTAAGGAATGTTTGCTACTATAGGGTTAAGCTGAGGGGAATCGTAATGGTAAATGTCTTTTCGGTAGTTGAAATCATGTGGCTTGACCATTGGGTTAGTCGTGGTTGATAGGAAGGAACATATTATGGATTCATCAAATTTTAAAGTCTAATTTATGTAAAAGGCAAACTTTATTATAAATATATGGAAGAAGGAGATAATTATTAAACTTTAAATTTATTACGGTGACGGCACATACTAATAATTTCATTTTCGTTTATTTAGAAGTACATTCTAATATTAAAATTTAAAAATCTTAATTTTTTCTGTTAAACATTGATTACAGCTATCACCTAGGCTATTAGGAGTAAATGTCGTGCCTATCAGCTCTCACTTTATCTGTGGATTTAAGCCAGTATTTTCGGGAGAGGGCTGTCTGATACCTTACTGGGAATTGAAGGAGAATGGCCTAAACCCACTGATAAAGTGGAAGCTGGGTAAGCTAGGGGAATCATAATAGTGAATTCCCTTTTGGTAGTGGGAGGCATATGTCTTATATATATAAGGCATATGCATGTTGAAACAATATGGCTGACATTGACAGAAGGAATAAACCAATTTCTCGGATAAAATGCGTGTTTATGAGAGTCAAACGAATTCAAAGATATTTGATGGATTTTCACCACAGCTTGCTAATGATATCGGACTGAGTGTGACAATAGTTGGTGTGATTAACGGACCTATTTTTCGATCGTTCAAATATAGAGAAGTTGAAAGGGGAAAAGGTATGATGATATTAAGGTTGTTTAATTGTCATACGTCAAAGATTTATTTACATTCGGTTGAAACTGGAACCATATTAGTATTGCTGATATGCAACATTTTATGAAGCTTAGACATTTTCTTGCATAAAAATACATGAGTAGAACAC
Organism: Ascarosepion bandense; assembly: GCA_037127315.1. Classification (NCBI taxonomy): domain Eukaryota; kingdom Metazoa; phylum Mollusca; class Cephalopoda; order Sepiida; family Sepiidae; genus Ascarosepion; species Ascarosepion bandense. The sequence goes on along the minus strand of JBBBDQ010000692.1, from coordinate 1,836,666 downwards.
CCGGTTTGAATCGAAACTCAGTATAGGATGGTCTATTGAAATATATTTGCTTAGAACTGTTGTTAGGTTAGCGTTTCGTGTATTTTACAAGTGTAAAAAGCACCTTTCTGCAAACCTATCTATCTATCTATCTATCTATCTATCTATCATTTGATATACGTTTATATCTATCTATCTATCTATCTATCTATCTATCTATCTATCTATCTATCTATTTATATATCTACCTATTTATCTATCTACTAAATCTGCTTGTTATCTATATTTTACATATATTAATTCTCTCTCTTTAGATAAGAATTTAGAGAACTCTATTTTGATCCTGTTAACTGAAAATTACGTCAGTTACTGTCACGTGTGGAGATATTGTATTTATTTATGTGTTGACAGATTCAACCATTTTCTTTTGATTTCTTGATAGTGTTGTGTATGTTTGTCTGGGAGAGTAGTAATTCTGTTAAGAAAGGTGAAATAAGAAAAATGCCTGGGCGTAGATTAATATTTGGGTAATATTCAATAGCGACACTCTCGACAATTTCCTTCTAATCAATTTTTTTATTTACAGTGTAGCATTTTAAAAATCACAATTGTGGTTAAATTTATTTCTATGTATGACTAGTGCATTAGTTATCTATCCACTCATTTACAAGACAAATTAAATTTCTATATAATTTCGAATTTAATTATGAGTGACTGAATGTTGCACACACACACACACACATATATATATATATATATTTATTTTTAATTTTTGAAATTTATTTTAATTTAATTTTTTAATCAAAAAAGCATGAGCAAATAGGTAAAATGAATTACTTTATATATATATATATATATATATATATATATATATATATATATATATATATAAATTCTAGCCGCGGTCAACCAGCTTCAAGACGACGAAAAATTAACAAATCTTACTCCCCATCACGCTTGGAAATGAGTAAAGAAGTAGCCGAAAGCGTTTAGTACTTTGACAATTTATGAAAAGTCTTTGTACTTCCTTACAAAACAGAATAAGGTAATAATGTTGTAAAAACTAAATAAAAAATTTATGAAATTTTCCTTTTTTGCAATAGTTAATGAAACTTGTTTTAAAGAAATGTCGCTGCTCAAATATATATATATATATATATATATATATATATATATATATATATTTATGATGTGTGTGTGTGTGTTAGTGTGTGTGTGTGAGTTATATTTAATTTTTTATTCTAAATTAAAACGACCAGATGTAATTATTTATTTTATCTTTCAATTTTTATAAATAATATACTCTACTAGGAGGTCAAAATTTTGTCTAAACTTTTTGAGTAAATTTTCTGTTTTATTATTGAAAAGGTATATTTATTTATTAACATCTACCAGCCTGAATATTTGAGAAATCTTGTTAGAAATACATTCGCCAAATATTAGTATTCATTAAAAATAATGTTTAAACAAATAAATATAATAATTCGGATTTAATCCATTTTCAAAAAGTTGTCTTTGATTACATTAGAATGCGAAAGAGAGCAGATATGTATATTTCAAGAATCGGGAAAAATGTGTGTACAAAAGCACTATTCAGCCATTGTTTAATCAGTAAGTCCTGTGTAGCAGTGCGCATCAAGACAGGTAAGAGCTAATGCGATATTTAATCCTTTTCTTAAATATAATTTTCATACCCTCTGATGAGCGGACGAATGTGTCCGTCTACGAAACTCTGGAGTCAGGATGCTGATGCTAACATCACTCAGTTAAGTGAGAAACCTTTTACATTTGTTAATTCCCTCTCTCTCTGTCGCTCTTTCCTTCTTTTCTCTCTCTCTATCTCTATCTCTGTGCTATTTTCGAATTACTCTTCAATTGCGTTCTCTTGGCTGCTATCGTGTGTATATATCACATATATATGACATGTTAAAATTTCCTCCTCTCTCAGCCGTACGTCGATAGCTTAGAGGTAGACTCTTCGGTACTAAATCGGTCGAATTTCTATTCCTACTGGAAACAAAGCGGATTTCTGGCCACACTGAATAGCTGTGATACAGCGAAACAGGCTTGTATATATATATATATATATATATATATATCAATATGTAAGTTATTATGCCTATCTATCTATCTATCTATCTATCTATCTATCTATCTATCTATCTATTTGCATAAATATGTATATTATCTATCTATATGTTCATTTTCTTTCTTTTTGTCTTTGTATCCGATCCTGTTGTCTATCTATAAATAGGCATGTGTGTTGTGGTGTAATGGATATCGGTTCGGAATGAGAAGATGGAGAGTTGAGTTCGAATTCTAGTTGAATTCGTTTCACCCACTTACGCCCAAATACCCTTGTGAAAAGTATTTATCCATTTTTTCTCCTTCCAGCTGTTGGTTGAATAGTAGGATAGATTGAGTTCTATCGCCTTGGTAGGCAAGCAATCTACCCCAGAAAGTAATATCAATCTACTGCGAGAAAATATTCCGCCTTATCAGTCATGTCTCTTTGAAGACATGATTGCACAAGCGTGTATCAAATATCGCAGTTAACTCACTGACTGATAAATATCTCAATCTGTATTTTATCTATTTTGTGTGTAGGTCTTCTTATGTCAGGTCTAACCAGGGTAGCATCGGCGTCTATGACTGAATGCCAATGCGGATGTGACAGTCCCTGTTGCAGAGGCTGCATTTTTGTTCTGTTTCTGGTCTGTGGGAGCTGTCATTTTGCTTTCTGCGAACCAACCTCTCCATGGCGGAATGTGTCAGCTGATCCTCCCCTAATTTGAGTTGTTTGGTTAGGGTTTCTCTTCACCAGTTGACTACCACGCACTTTCATGATTCCGTGTTGGTGTCCACAGCCTTCCTGTCGCGTTCAACGATGTCATAATACCGTAGCTGTGGTCGTCCAGTGGTTCTCTTTTTCAGAGGTCATCTCTCCATACAGGTGATCTTTTGGGATGTGACCGTCCGGCATGAAGTGGACATGACTTAGCCAGCGGAGTCTGCGCTATTTAAGGATAGTGAATATGGTGAACATACTCGCGCGAGACAAGACCTCAGTTTTGGAACCTTGTCTTGAAATGATATTCTTAATATGCGGCTAATACTTTTCACTAGGTCTTCAGACGCCTCTCTTGCCTAGCGCCTAGGTGGTCCATGTCTCGCTGCCGTATAGCGGTGTGCTGATGACACAGGTATTGTACACTACCTCTTTTTGTCTTCACTGTCAGCTTGGAGGTGCGCAAGAGTTATGTCTGTCTTTACAATTTTCTTGTCGAGTTCTATATCCAGGGAGAGGTTGTCAGGGACAATGAATCCAAAGTAGGTAAACTGATGGAGGTCATGTAGCTCATAATCATTGATGTTGATGACTGGTGATGCTGCGGTACCTTGACCCAGGACGTTTGTCTTTTTCAGGTTAATAGTCAGCCCAAAATCTCTGCAGGCTTAAGAGTAATGATCCATCAGTGAGTAAAGTTAACGCTGTGTTTGCGATGCCACATCATCTGCATATAACATATCCCTGACAGAGACATTTTGTACTTTGGTCCTGGCTCTGAGACGGGCGAGATTGAAAAGCCTACCATCTGATCTCGGACGTAGGTAAATACTTTTGCATGGTATTCCTAATGCGTGCTTCAGAAGGATTGCAAAGATTTCCAAGAGAGAGGGACTGAGAACATATCGCTATGGAAAGACTCAAACAATCTCTGCAGCCACTCTTGGACAGAATTCTGAAGAGGTCCTCCCTGCTAACGAGGTCGAACGCCTTGGTCAGATCGGTTGACGTGACTTCAGGAACTGACGGAGTGAGAAGACCATGTCTACTCTTGATCATTCAGCTCGGAGACCACACTGCAACTTTGGGTAAACACGTGCTGCAATTTACTGCAGACGGGACCAAATGATCCGAGCAAAGACTGATAACACACGCAGAGTAGAGACATACCGTTGTAACTGTTGCAGTCGCTTCAATCTCCTTTTTCTTTTAGAGAGTGACAAGTTTCTTTATCGTTGACTCAATGTCGAGCTATTCAACGACAGGTAAGAACTGAATGGCGTCAAGGACTGCAGTCGTCACATCATTCTGTTAGGAATAGATGTTGGAATAGTGTCCTACTCATCTCTCCGTCTGTTGTTTTTGTCTGTGATGACTGCCTCAGTGATGGATGTGAGGGGAGCTGTCTTGTTCTGCACTGGTTCCATTACTGTCTTCATCCCATCATACATTCCTCTGATATTACCTATGATTGCTGCTCACTGAATGGTTTGTACAGTACTCGTTGACGCAGCATCTGGCAGTCTGCTGAGCTTTACACCGCGCAGTCCGAATGATCTGTAACCTCTTAGTTGGGAGCATGAGCCGGCAGCCAACTAGCGAGTGGTCTGTGTCACAATCAGCGCTGTGATAAGAGCGAGTGTGAAAAACATTCTTATTGGCCCTTCGTCTGACAAGAATTAAATTCAACTGGTCTAATGCCCTGAGAGTGGGTGTCGCCAAGAGACATTGGCTTGGTCTTGAAGAAGGAGTCGGTTATGCACAGGTCTCTGGCCATTGTTGTTCATCTTGCAGACACTAAACGAGGGCCACGATTCGGGATTGGCACTCATCCTGGAATTGAAGTTGCCCAGGAGAACAAGGTCTTTCTTGCTTGAGATGCTTCTGATGATGGCTGCAAGCTTGTCGTAGAACTTGTTTTTGGATCCCGGTGTGACAGCTAGTGTCGGGGCATACACGCTTAAGAGGGTGACAGGATCTGCGGTGGTGTTGAGGTGAATGAGAATACGCTCACACCCGTTACTACCTGGTTCAACCATATTCAGCAGGCTGTTTCTAACTGGAAACTTACACCGTGTTGTCGAGGTTCATTTAAGCTCTTTTTCTGCCAGAAGAACGTGTAGTCCCACTCTTTCAATGATCTAGATTCTGCCAGACGTATTTCCTGTGGTGTAGCAACCTTTATATGAAGCCTCTTGAGCTCGTCATTGATAACTGCAGTTTTTCTGGAGTTAATGACATTCTGAAAGTCTTCAGATAGGCCGGTCAGCATAGTCGGAACAGTCTAACAGTCAGGTTTTAGAGCTGGTTTCCTTTGATATTTGTTGTACCCTGGTGGTAATGTTACGGTTCACTTGTCGGATGTCTTCTTATCTCCATGCACCAAATGAAGAAGGCAAACAATAGTGGACAACTCCCAGTTAGAGGTGGGCTGTAGCTTCCTAGTAAGATTATAGAATCTCTCCCACTCACCAGAACGACTTTTGACAATCGAGCGGTAGCTTAGAACCAGTAACTCTCGTTTCCCGTGCTGTGCCAACTCTAATGGCGAAGCTAGAGTATCCTCTCCGAGAGTAGCGTTTTGGTATAATATGGTTGGATGCAAGCCTGGACAATGTGATATGAAAGACGAGCTGGTGCTAATGCAACACGTGTCCCTTCTCTAAATCACTAATTAGACCAAAGGAAGGAAAAGGTTTTTACAACTTAGTACCAATACCGTCGCAGAACTGCCAGAACTAGTTCAATACAACGCCAAACTGACTTAGGGACACATGTTCCGACTCCGAATTTTACCTAGAGGTTTACTCCAGAAACACTTTCCATCATTAGATACGAGTATTTTTTCTCTTAGGTCAACTGTCTTCCCTTGCTGACGAGCTCCATCTATCCGAAGCAACTGTTTATGAAGCACAATCAGAAGAGACGTGATTCTTGATATCGAAAATTTATGAAGCAAAATTAATTAGTTCTTTTAATTTTTTATAGAACATTAGATTTCTTTTGACGTCGGATCCAAATGAAAGCTAACCAAGTAAAGCAGAGGCCTATTTCATCCAGACTTGAAAATCTGTAGTATATAGAGGGGCTAAGAAGTCCCTCAAACAAATAACAAAAAGAAAAATGCACTACAAATAAAGTAAAATAAACTTTTGTTTATTTTCGTAAAAAAATAAAAGAATTATTTTTTGGTACAAAGTAAACTGAAAAAAGGAAGAAAGAAAGGTACTGGGAATGTGAGAGGGAAAGGAAGGATGATGTGTAGTGAGCGAGATGAGAGAAAGAGAGGGTGAAAGAATGTTCGCTGATCTATGATACTGCCTGTAGTGTGAACTGCTGGATTCTGTGTGTGTGTGTGCCCGTTTGGTGTGAGTTGGTTGCTCGGCCCTCTGCTCTGTTGAGAGTTTCTACCTTCCTTTTATCTGGATGGTGAGGCTTCGGGCATATCAAGAAATGTGTTTCTTATGTCGAGCCCTGATTGGTGAAAAAATCATATATTTGACCACGTGGCGTGCTTTCCACTACGCCCGAGCTTTTGGGTGCGCCGTCCTTGTTGTTGGCCCCACAGAGTACGGTATGGGGTGAATTCCAGCGCAATTGTATTTTTGAGATACACGTGGTGTGAATTAATTTTTATTGTGTGTGTGTGTGTGTGTGTGTGTGTGTGTGTGTGTGTGTGTGTGTGTGTGTGTGTGTGTAAAATAAAATAAGAAACAGCACAATACTCCCCACCAGATTGAAAAATATATGAAAGATACATATGTTTTTCCATATGTGATATATTCTATAAAATGTTTCGTCCAGTGGACCTTTCTGCCGGTTTTTGTTGTAGGTGTGATGTCAGTATTTTGTTTTTCAGCTTCCTCAATTTCTGTGTGAATATGTTTTTGTGGAGGTATTGTATGTGGTTGTCCTTCGATGTACGCTGGTTTAATGCGATCAATAGCGATATTATCTTTCTTTTCTTTCCTCATGATAGTAAAATATTTTTCATGCCTGTCCAGAACTGGGTATGGTCCTGAATAATTTGGATAGAGTGTTATTTTAACCGCGTCATTCCTGGTAAATATATATTTGCAGGTATGAAGATCGTTTGGGATGTAAGTTTGTTTCTCTGCTTTCTTGGTGGGTGTAAAGTTGAGAAGAGACATTTTATGTTTTAATTCTGTTACAAACGTTGTTGTAGGTGAAATACGTGTCTTGTGATTGAAATACTGTCCAGGTGGCGTTAATGCTGATCCGAAAACTACCTCTGCAGGTGTGCTTTGTAAATCTTCTTTTACCGTGTTTTTTATCGTTAAGAGGATTAGTGGTAAATTGTCTGTCCTGTCCGCCTTATTTAAATTCATAGCTAGAGAAGCTTTTAACAGTCTGTGGAATCTTTCCACCATCCCATTTGCACAAGGGTGGTAGGCAGTTGTTTTGGTGTGATTCATCCCTAACAATTGGTTAAATTCAGCAAAAAGTTTTGAATGGAATTGTGATCCTCTGTCTGTTGTGATTACTGAAGGTACTCCAAAAATTGCTAGCCAGTCCTGCAGTATAACACTGGCTATTGTTGCTGCTAAATCTGTCCACTCTCGTGAGAATATGTGTATGTCCTTTTCAGGTGGGTAAATGTCCAACTAAGTCGACATGAATGTTGGTGAAACTAGCATCAGGTGTGCTAAAGGTGCCAAGTTGTGATTTTGTGTGTCTGAGGATCTTGTTCTTTTGGCAAGGTATACAAGTTTTAGTCCACTTGCGAATGTCCGTGTTCATATTGGGCCAAACAAAGCGTTCTGCTATTAATTTTACAGTGGCTCTTTTTCCTGGATGGGATAAGTTGTGAAAGTGATGAAAAACTTGTCGTCTGATGCTCGGTGGTATATATGGACGCGGATGTGTTTGTGATACATCACAATAAAATTTCGTTGTACCAAATGGTATGGGCATTTCTTTTAGTTGTAAGGATGTTTTTGTTGTACCTGTTTTATCTGTTTTCTGTTCTTGTGCTATTAATTCCATACTTAAAGTACTGGAATTCACAGATGCTATTGTAGATCGAGATAATGCGCCTGCTATAATGTTCTCTTGTCCCTTATCGGATGTCTATGGAGAACTGGGTGTTCTATAATCGAGATGTCTGATTTCTCGTGGGCCATATTTATCTACATGTGTATGTAGTGTATATGTTAATGGTTTGTGATCTGCATAAATGCAGAAATTCCTTCCTTCCAGCAAGTGTTTGAAATGTTTAATTGCAAGGTAAATTGCTAGAAGCTCCCTTGAAAAGGTGCTGTATTTCGTCTGCGTCATGCGTAGCTTGGCAGAAAAAATGATATAGGAGTCATTGTGTTGTTAGCAAGTTGGTGTATGACTGCTAATACAGCTATTTTAGATGCATCTGTTGTCAGCGAAAGTTTTGTGTCCTCACTGTCCCTTACGTAGTTTAGTTTTGTAAAGTTGGCCAAAGCAGTTTTAGCTTGTTTGAAGGCCTCTAAGGTAGGTCCTTCTAACTTTAACTGTTGGTTCTTTGTTTTGTTTTTTAACAAATCTGTTAACGGTGCAAGTAATGTAGAACAGTTAGGTAAAAATCGTCTGTTTTAGTTAATTACACCTATGAATCTGCGTACTTGTCTGACTGATATTGGTTGCGGGAAATTTGAAATTGCACTTACTTTCTCGGGTAGCGGAGATATTCCGTCCTTGTCGATTAAGTGTCCGAGGAAATTAACTTTGGTTGGCTGAAAATGCATTTCTCTGTACTTATTTTCAGACCGTAATGTGATAGTCTTTCAAAGGTTTGCTCTAAGTGCTGTCTGTGCTCGTCGAGTTTTCTGCTGGCGATTAAAACGTCATCCACATATGCAAATATAAATGGCAGACCTCTAACAATTTCGTCTATTAACGTTTGGAAGGTTTGACAGGCGTTCCTAAGCCCAAAAGGAATCCATACGAACTCGTAAAGGCCTAATGGTGTGGTCAGTGAAGTTTTATGAATGTTTTCTTCTGCCACTGGAACTTGGTAGTACACCTTTACGAGGTCCAATTTGAAAAATATGGTGGCGCCTTGCAGACCGATGGCGAAATCGTGATTATGTGGAATAGAGTATCTAACCGGGACCGTTTTGGCGCTTAACCTTCTAAAATTGCCACAAGGGCGCCATGTTGTAGCGTCAAACATTTGCACCATATGTAGCGGTGAAGACCAAGCACTTTCGAGGGTCGGATGATCCCTTGTTGTAACAACTGTTGAAACTCGTTTTTTGCAATCTTGTATTTGTCCAGTTTCAATCGTCTGGGGGTGGCATAGACAGGTTGTCCAGTTGTCTTGATGTAGTGCTTGGCATTATGTTTTATGGTGTCTGTGTTTTTAAATGGCTGGGAGAGTTGTGGATATTTTTGTAGTAGCTGACGGATGTACTGGTCCTCGGGTGAAGCAGAGCTAATTCCAGTAGATTGGTATTTCGAGGTGATTCCTCTTACTTAAATCTTGGTTTGATTATCCACAAGTATGCGATTAGTGATGTCGACAGACAGGTTGAATCTGGCTAAAAAATCTGCCCCTAATATAGGCGTTGTTACACTGGCTATGGTAAATTTCCAGAAAAAAATTCCGTCGCATGCCGAGATTGATATTCAGTGTTTTGTCTCCTTAAGTTGGTATTTTGGTACCGTTAGCTGCTTGAAGATGATAAGACTGTGGCATAGTCTTCTACATTTGTGTTGGTGGTATCACGCTTATTTCATCTCCGGTGTCTATTAAAATGTTGTATCCATGAATTTTATCACGGATATCCAACAGACAACCTTTTGTTAAAAATCCAGCAACAGCCGTCGTCTCTACTGGCTGGAATTTCCGTTTCCCGCATTCGAATTCTTGAAAATCAAGGGCGTTACCAGCGTCTCGCCTCAGTACCGAACCTTCTGTGATAGTAACAAAGTTCATCTTTTCTATCGCGGTTGTCAGTCCGGCATCTGCTGAAACTTCGCTTTCTGTAGCCTGGTCGTTTATCGCGGGGGTACCGTCTGTTTGTTTGTAGTAAGTCTTGTAATTGTGTAGACAACCTTTCTACAGTAGACTTGAGGTCGTTAAATTCACTGTCTCTTTGTTGGGCTGGTTGTGGTTGGATAGAGTTTTCCCTGCGGCTTCGAAAACTTCCATGGATCTGATCTGCAATGTCCGTGAGCTTTTCTGTCTTCATTTCCTCCGTCATGGGTGCAAGGATTTGTGTTGTTGTAGTGGGTAATTTGTCCAGCCATAAGCTCCGCATAATGTTCTCGGGCATTTTGTTGTCACCCAGCAAGGTTCATGTGCCTTAATAACTGCGATGGAGTGCGGTCTCCTAATTCAACCTGGGTGAAAAGGTTGCGTAGCATGATTTTGTTCGAGACACCGGTCCGTTTTAAAATTGCTTCCTTGAGCCTATCGTACGGGTTGTCATCCGGGACATTTTCCAGTAAATCCATTACTTCGTCGACGATGTCTGCTGGCAGTTTTTCTACTAAGTAACAATACCGAGTTCTCTGGGAGGTGTTTCGCTTCGCATCGAATAATGCCTGGATTTGAAAGAACCAGGACTTAGTCTAGTTGAAAGCCGGGATCTTCAACGATAGAGTGGCGAGAGGGGTTTCCGAGGATTGTGATTCCATTATGTTCTTCCTTTTGGTTTTGTTTGCTTTTTTATGTAGTGTCTTACGTAGTCACCAATATGTAGGCGGGAATTATATTTATCAGTCGACTCGAAGTAACTTGGTTCATGAAATAAAGCCGGAAATAACGTAGAATAAACTTTTGTTTATTTTCGTAAAAAAAATAAAAGAATTATTTTTTGTACAAAAATGAAGTTGTCCGTAAAGCTGTAAAAAAGGAAGAAAGAAAGGAACTGAGAATGTGAGAAGAAAAGGAAGGACGATGTGTTGCGAGCGAGACGAGAGAAAGAGAGGATGAAAGAATGTTCGCTGATCCGTGATACTGCCTGTTGTGTGAACTGCTGGATTCTCTCTCTCTCTCTCTCTCTCTCTCTCTCTGTCTGTCTGTCTCTCTCTCTCTCTCTCTCTCTGTGTGTGTGTTCCAAGCTGTCGCGTGCCCTTTTGGTGTGAGCAGGTTGCTCGGCCCTCTGCTCTGTTGAGAGTTTCTACCTTCCTTTAATCTGGATGGTGAGGCTCCGGGGAGATCGAGAAATGTGTTTCTTATATCGAGCCCTGATTGGTCAAAAAATCATATTTTTGACTACGTGGTGTGCTTCCCACTACGTCCGAGCTTTTGGTGTGCTGTCCTGGTTTTTGACCCCACAGGGTATGGTAAGGGTGGAATTCCCGCGCAATTGCATTTTTTTTTAAATATACGTGGTGTGAATTAATTTTTATTGTGTGTGTGTGTGTGTGTGTGTGTGTGTGTGTGTGTGTGTGATAAATGAAATATGAAACAGCACAAGTAGTGCGATCCGGTTTAAATTTAGAATTTCCTTTTTCTAGATTAGTTGCCACCCAAGGCTATATGATCCAGTCTGTCCTGTGTTTTCTCCAAATTAAATTGAATTTTTAAAAAAATAAAAATTATTAAAATCAAATGAGAGTCAACAAAATAATTAAATCATCAAAACCAAAATAAATGACAAAATATTTCCTAAATATTTATCGCTAATTTCTTAGATATGGGGCACAGTAAACTGTAAATATATAACTTGGGATGAAAGGCATTCAAATACTTCTTCTCCTTTGAAATGCGCAGTACATATCCATATGAGAAGATGTGTTGTATTGTATATGTCACCAGATAAAGATCGACAAAGAAAGAGATGCAGTATTAAAATAATTAAGACACTTGGATTTATATCAATTTAATAAGTAGATTTTTAAAAATTAACTCTGTTCTTATTCACTGTCGTCATTAACTTTGATGATTTAATGACTTTTCAGTTTTTCTTACCTTGATTTGTTTCGTTTACAAGTACATCCAGGGTTCCATTCACGCATGACAATTGTTGAGGCACCGTAACAAGAACTAAAACGGATAATAATAATAATAATAATAATAATAATAATAAACTTCTATGAATATATTTATCTTATTTTTTGGAGAATCGTGATTCACTTTTGATTGTTTCGTGCTTCCATGATTTATCTGCTCAGCTCATATCGATTAAACCGCTTCCCGCTGTTAGTAAATCTACACATGATTAGAATAAAAAAAGAATGAAACGTCTGTACTATAGTCTATATAAGCCCAAGCTTGTCTCCTTGAAATCATGTTCTTATTTTTTCATTTCTCCCACTCTACAGATATATCTATATTTGTATCCATTGTGAACAGTTTGTCTGGAGTTCAGGCTGTCTTATTTTTAAAAAAATCTCTTGAGAAGACACGTGGGAACTATTGTTATACTTCCGCAACACTCAAGCTTTAATAGTTCAAAGATTCTTCGAACCCCGATTTATAAAATTAGTTAATGTTTTCAACTTCTGGTTTTGCTATATGAATGAGTCTCGTAGAAAAAGGCAAAAATAGAAGATAGCAAATAATCTTTTCAATCACTTTTCCCCAAACAAGACGATAAATCCACTAAGATGCAATGAGTTATTGACTGTTAGAAAATATGATAAATATATATTATTAAGAAGAGAATACGATAAAAGAGCATGAATTAAGAAAACAAGATAACGAGTGATATTGCAATTAAATCTTTGAAGATCAAACTTAACAGGGAAACTTAACAGGGAAGCAAAAAGCCACAATAAGGATTTACTTTTGATAGGGGCTGGAGAAGTAAGGGTTATTATAGAACTTACTGTTACATCTATCCATTTCTAAAATAAAATGATGAGATCTTGCAGCCAATCTAGTATTCATAAAATCTAGGCATCACGGGGGATATTTCCTCAGAGCATGAAAATATTTATCGAAAAGGGACAGGGACTCTATGTTAGGGCAATGAGTAAATAAGTGAGGCAGAAATACTATATATATACATATATATATTGCATATTCTTTTTCGAATGTTACCTGGAATCTCTAAATATATAGCCACGTCTGTTGAACAGGTGAAGAGGCTCATTCCTTGTTCCCTGTTTAGGATGTGGTTACCGGCTTTCTCTTTCCCAATCTTTTTACACTTTTCTTTTTTCAATTGGAGTAGGTAGACTAAACTATCGCCCGGTTCACACTCCACCCACGTCTATTGAACATGTAAAGAGGCTCATCCCTTGTTCCCTGTTTAGGATGTGGTTTCCGGCTTTATCTTTCCCAATCTTTTCACTTTTACGTAGCCCCTGCGTATCAGTGGCATTACCGCCTTGCTCGGGGCGATATCATTAAAAAAAAAAAAAGAACACCAGACCAGGCGTGGCAGAAATGTTCAAACTAATGTAATGTAATTAACGTGAAATGCAAAACAAATTCACTGTTAGCAACAGCCATATTTGAAAGGACACTTAGATATGGGGCACAGTAAACCGTAAATATATAACTTGGGATGAAAGATATTCAAATATTTTTCTCCTTTGAAATGCTTCGTACATATACATATGGTGAGATGAGTTGTATTTTATATGTCACCAGATAACAAAGAAATAGTTGCAGTATTAAGATAATTAAAACACTTCGATTTATATCAATTTAATAAGTAGAAACGAAGAAAAGAGTTCTAGACAGCTACGTGATGTCAGTTCTTCAATACGGCTGTGAATGCTGGACAATATCATCGAAAATGAGGACAAAACTGAAAGCGGCCGAAATATGGTTCTACAGAAGGATGCTACGGATATCGTGGACTGAGCATACAAGCAACGACGAGGTGTTAGAAAGAATGGCAACAAAAAGGAAATTGATGCTGAGCATCAGGAAGAGACAACTGAAGTTCCTGGGACATGCAATGAAGAAGGAGAGCCTGGAGAACCTGATACTGACTGGACAGATAGAAGGAAGGAGAGACAGAGGAAGGCAGCGGATAACATATTTGCAGGGACTGATCAGGTGGATGACGGAACGGGGGTTGCCAGGAGCAAACATACTAAGAGCCACAAGGGATAGGGAGACGTGGAGAGCCATGATCGCCTACGTCCTGAAGGGACAGGGCACATAGAAGAAGAAGAATAGTCATGTAAGTTCTTATCATCTGAATTAATTGATACAACACCAAAAAAAATTATCACACCAGAACAGTACCCCAGCAATCCAATAATAATAAATTTTCATTTGAATTTTTATATGTTCCTCTCAAATTATATAAACAAACACAGAAAACCGCAAAGTTAAGATTGTTATAATTATTAATTTCTTGTGTATAATCATTTCGTTGAGGGTTGACTGTTGTCTGACAGGTCTAGTTGAATTAGTCTTCTGGTTTCTTCGGTTCTGTGCACAGATGTTGGGATGATGCATGCAAGTGAGAGTTTTTCTCGCCTTGGCGTCCATTTGCATGATACCAGCTATGGTGTAGTTAAGGAGGTTGAAATTGTATTAAACCACTGGGACAGTCAAAGTGTTTATGGTTGATAAATGATGTCATTTTCATTATCATTCGATTTCTGCTATAGTGCAATACCTGCCAAGTCTGCGGAAAACCTAAGGCATGTCGTAGTGTGTTATGGCTACATTTCATCTATTTTTCCATCTTTCATAGCATCACTAACGTTCCATGGACGCAGTAATGTTTAGTGTGTGGGCTATACTTATCAAGAAAATATTTGTTTATCTCTTAAGCTGGTGTTTCAAAGGATTCTTTCAATATGTTGTTTTGTTCCATTTTTTTATCATTCCAAGTGCACCTACCATTAGTGGCACGATTCTTGTTTTCAGTTTCCACATTTTTTTTAATTTCTAGGTATCTATATTTTGACAGTTTCTCAAATTCCTTGGTTGCTATGTTACAATGTGCTGAGCAGGCCATATCGGTATGTAGGCAATTTTTTTCTTTTCGGTTTTTGACCATAATGTCTGGCCTATTTGCTTCAATTTCACTATCGATGTAGATGTTGTAATCCCATAAAATGGTGTCATATTTTGTATCTGTAACCGGTGCTGGGTGATATTCACACCAGTTTGTTTACATATTTTGTAAATTGTTTGCACATTGTTTTCTACTGTAAATATAACCTACTCTATCGTGAAAATGTTTATATTCATTTGTGGCAGTACAGAATTATTCAGAGAATAGATTATCGCTATTTCTTAGTATTTGTCACAGACACTGTATTTTGGATCCACATTATTATGTATGATATTTGCCTGAAAGTTCCTAGCGAAAAACTCTGGTGTTTCACTGCAAGAATAAAGCTTTCAGTTTCAGATTTTAATCCAGATGCTCGTAACCATAGATCACTATTAACTTTATCAACATGGGATTTATTAGCAAGTTCTGGATATTGACTATACATAGATTTGTCTCGCCTGCGTCGTTTCATCTATTCAAGAGCCTTTTCCTTAGCTTTCTTTTTCAATTTTTTGGCTGCAACAGTTGATTCATGAATTCTGTTTTAGTTTTCTACAGAATCCACTAAATGTAAATCTTTTTTGTATTAATGCGTTCTTTTATTACTGAACATTTGTTTGGTTTCTGCTTTTGTGTTGTTTGACTAATTGTATCATCAAGTCTTTTGTTGTTACCAGGTATTTTACTAAGTCAATAATTGTTGTCTTGTATGACAATTCTAGCTGAGTAAGAACTCTTCCACCTTCTTTACAGGGTATATATAGACGGTCTATGTTTGCCTTGGTCTGATGTCATTTAGAGTCCATTTCAAGATGCTTAAATTATATTGAACCGCTGGGACGGCAATGTTATTAATAGCCCTCCTTTTTTTTCTGAGAATTCACTTCAGTTCTTGCTGTCAGTCTTATCCTTCTGTAGTAATCTTTACACGCTATTTTACCTCCTTTACTATGGTAAATTCTTTCACCCTCATTTACACACAGGTATTTATAAGCTTCTTCTTGCTCTGAATCTTAAATTGTTACACCAGGGTCTAAGCGATTAGAGAATGTTTGTCGTAGTGATCTTCATAAATGTGTGGCTTTCGCACATTTATCCAAATTGAATTCCAATATCTTCACTGAAACATTTTTCTGTTTGCAGAAGAGCTTCCAGCTCACTGTCATTCCTAGCATACAACTTTAAGTTGTCCATGTAAAATAGATGTCTTACTTTTTACCTAAATTATAACCACATACCGTCCTGTTAAGTTTGATGGTTAATACTATTGGTGATATACAAAATAGAAAAGTGAGAACAACGTCACCTTGAAATATTGCACGGTTGATGTTTATGTCATCAGATTTATAGGTTCCATTTATATGATTAAGGTAAAGTATTGTTTTCCATATTGACATACATTGCTTGATGAAATTGATGACAAGGGTGATGCCTTGTATATATTTGAAGACTTTAAGATCCAGACATGTTATACATAATCGAATGTCTTATGATCCAATATCAGCCTATTAATATATAATCGATCTTTACATCCGTAAGAACCACGTTTGTACCCTCTTTGTTCAAGCGGTAATATGTCATTTTTTTCAAGAAGATATATGTTGTTTTGTCAAAATAGATATCAATAGTTTGTAAGTTGTGGGAAGACATGAAATTGGTCTGTAGTTTTTTGGAATATTTGTGTCACTATTCTTGGGTAAAGAAAAGGTAATTTCTTTTGTTATCCATACCGGAAATTTTTTAGTATCCTTGACACCTTATTGAAGCTCTTTGGCTAGTTTTTGTGTACTGCATTTAAATAATATAGCCAAAAGTTAGGAATTTTATCTATTCCTGGATATTTCCATTTGAGTGTTTTTTTTTTCCTGCACATTCCACATCCTCTTCTATGATTCCTTCCCATGTTTGTTCAGGTTTATTTTTCATCCGTTCGATCTCTTGAGCAATGCAATCTGCTTTTTGTTATGTTTTTTTAGAGCAAGCCCATATTTTTCCCCATAACAAATAATTTTTTAACCTTTTTCATTTTTTGGACGGACTGTCATTTTGATTCTTTGTTTACTTTTTTCTCTATAAAATTTCTTTGCATCGGTTTGAAAGATCTTCTTTCTATAGAAACTTGATCTTTTTTCATAGCGTCTTAGTCTTTAAGTCATCAGTTGTATTGCTTGCTTTATCTATTTTTTAGTTGATAGGACTTCTTTCCATTCCTAACGTTGTGTTTTCTTTTGACTCTTCTGCCTGTTCTGGTTTTTACATTTATTCCTCTTGCCAGTTCATTTAATACTGATAATTAACTTCTAAGTTGTTCAATTTCTTTTCCTATGTTTCTTTTCTAAGGTGAATCTTCATATCTCTGAGACTGCCTTTTTTTAATTTGATGTTTAATTTCTTTGTTTTAACATTGCTGATACATATATCGTTACATTGAAAGTAATATGATTGTTTTCTTTATCCAGAATTAATCTGAGTGCAGCATTCTAGAGATAAATATTTTAAAATAGTTATAAAAACTTTTCTATGATGTTATTACTTTTTATTTCCGATTCCTATGCCATTTCATGTTTTGTTGATTTGTCTATTTTGGTTGCAATTTTTTTTATTTCTTTAATTTCAGCCCCCGACAATTGGTTTATTCGCATGATGTACCTTTTTACATTTGCTATTTTATTATTGTCAATGTACTTTCATATAGTTTGGCCAAACTTTTCTCGCCAAATATTATATGTTTGTCAAGTGCTGTTTTTCTGAGGTTTGTGTAACGCTTCATGGAATGCAAGCATAATGACTTTGTACTCTTCATGAGAACATTTTATATTTTCTTTCTTTAAATAGACGGTTATGGATATACCTAGATATTTTGAAGAGTCATCATTGGGAGCATCCTTATTGTGTAGACATGAAGATTTATTCTTTGTGTAGGAGTATGTTCTTATGATAGATTTATCGATCTCAGGTATGTTCCCTCTCGAGGAACAGGCTCCCTGTTTATCTACTGGAAGAACCATACCGGACTTTTTATTTCTATTTTTAATTCTCATTTCAAACCGACGAGTGACACACAGGTCTAAAGGTCCACTTTGGATAACGGTCTTTTACAAACAGAATTAAGCTTGTAGGTGATCGTTCGCATTTAACGCCGTACCGATTCACTCCTCCGTGCGATTAACACCTTGAGTTGCGGGTGGTTGTTCGGAGTTTTCTGTCTCCTAATTGGGTTGCCAAACGACAATAAATAGAAAGGCGAATGGAATTTAAAGAGAAAGATAGTGGTAAAAAAAGAAAAAAACTTGTAAAAATAAGTATTCAACGAGACAAAACATTATTATACGCGCGAGAGAGAAAGATAGAGATTATATTTTTTCTTTCCTCTTCTTTTCCTCAATTGTTTTGCTTTTTTTTCATTTTTTGATCAGATAAGTTGTTAATTAATTAAAACAACTGTTGTTGCTACCATCACTTGTCTTTGTAACGAAAGTTAATGTCCAAAACAATTAATGGAGAAAAGTTACTATTCGTATCATAAAATTTATCACTGCTGTGAAATGTAAAGTAATAATAATGTTTTTACTAAGTTTTTAACATAATACTATTAAGTGAAATAAACAATTTTGAAAAAATATTTTATTTATTGATTAATTTAAGGAAAGCAGAGAAACTGTACTGTTTATCGAAGTATATTCTAAAAAATGAAAAAAATACAGAATTATTGATAACATATTTCTTTGCATAAAATTATATATATATATATATATATATATATATATATAAAAACTGTATTCTGCCGTTCAGTCAGTTGTTCGCTTATCGTTATATTTAGTTATTTGTTCATTAAACTCAAAAAATCCCATTATCGACAACTAAAGAAATGTATTCTTCCTAAGAAAGAATATTATATAAATTGTATTGTATTGTTTTTTTCCTGTGGTGTTGTTTCATTTTTTTTTCTTTCATAGAAAAAGTATCGTAGTTTTAACAAATTCTTTCGTAATATACACAGCTTAGGGATTTATGAATATAACGAATAAGAAAACTAGTTGATTGATTAATCAGGATCATTAAAAAGAAAAAGATAACTTAAATAATAATAAGAAGAATAATTCATATTTACATTAAAATAGTAGTAAAAATAACAAAATCTTATATAGGA
The DNA here is from genome assembly GCA_037127315.1 of Ascarosepion bandense. Lineage (NCBI taxonomy): Eukaryota > Metazoa > Mollusca > Cephalopoda > Sepiida > Sepiidae > Ascarosepion > Ascarosepion bandense. The sequence goes on along the minus strand of JBBBDQ010000692.1, from coordinate 1,817,834 downwards.
AAAAATGTTACATATTTTCAGAAATCTCGAAAAACACATTTTCTTTATAACTCCAACCGCATCCCATTATTATTATTATGTTGTCATTTTTCATCATATCTCCATTTCTGCTATGGTCGTACTACCTACCAAGTCTGCGGGAAGACCAAAGGCACGTCGTGGTGTGTTGTTATTGTGCCATTTCATGTTTTTTTCTATCTCCTATATCATCCCTAGCGTTACATAGACAAAGTTCTCCTTAGTCTGTGGACTGTACTTAACAAGACATTTTTTGTATATCTCTTAAGCTGGGGGTTATAGGGATTCTTTCACTGTTGTTTTGTTCGATTTTTTATCATTCCAAGTGCACCTACTATTACTGGCACGATTCTTGTTTTCAATTTCCACATTTATTCTATTTCAATTTTCAGGTCTTTATATTTTGACAATTTTTCGAATTCCTTGGTTGCTATGCTACAATCAGCTGGACAAGCCTTATCAACTATTATGCAAGTTTTTTCTATCTGGTTTTTAAGAATAATGTCTGGCCTATTTGCCCCAATTTTTCTGTCTGTGTAGATGGTGTAACCCGATAGAATGGTGATATCGTCTATTTCTGTAACCGGAGCTGGGTGGTGTTCATGCCAGTGTTTCTTTACACATTTTCCATAGTGTTTGCACATTGTCCAATGTAAATATTGCCACACTCTATCGTGACAATTTTAATATTCATTTGGGGCAAGTAGAGAATATCCCGATATCAGATGGTCTATTGTTTCTTGGTATTTATCCCAGAACCTACATTTTGGATCCACATTATTATGTATAATTTTTGCCTGAAAATTCCTAATAAAAAGAAGGCTTCATTCTTGCGTTGCAAAAATGAAGCCTTCAGTCTCAGATTTTAATTCAGATGCACGTAACCATCGGTGAGTATTAACTTTATCAACATTGGATTTATTGGCACGTTCTGGATATTGGTCATGCAGAGGTTTGTCATGCCAGCGTTGTTTGATCTGCTCAAGAGCTTTATCCTTGGCTTTCTTTTTCATATTTTGTGCTGCAATAGTTGGTTCTTGGCTTGTTTTGCTTTTCTACAGAATCTATTAAATGTAAATCTTGTTTGTATTTACTGCCTTCTTTCATTATTGAATATGTTTCTTACTGTTTTCATGTTGTTTGACTAATTGTATCACCCAGTTCTTTGTTGTTTCGATGTATGTTAGTAAGATAATAGTTGTTGTCTTGTATGACAATTCTAGCTGAATAAGACCTCTTCCACATTCTTTACTGGGTATGTATACACGGTCTACAGCAGCCCTTACATGATGCATCTTATGCTTAGAAAGAAGCTTTCTTGTTTTAGAATCCATTCGTCTGATGTCGTTTATAATCAAGTTGAAGTTGTTAAAACTATATTGGACTACTTGGATAGCAAGGCCTTTACTGGCCATAGTTCTGTTCTGAGAATTCTATTAGTTTTTTTTAGCCTTCTGTAGTACTTTTTACGCACTATTTCTTACATTTTTTCATGGTGAAGTTTTTAACTCTCATTTACACCTCGGTATTTTTAAGCCTCTTCTGGCTCTTATTGTTACAGCAGGGTCTTGGCTAATTGAAGATGTTTGTTGTAGAGATCCTCGTAAATCTCTAGCTTTAGCACATTTATTCAAATTGAATTTCATTTCAGTGTCTTCACTGAAGCATTTTACAGTTTGCAGAAGACATTCAAGTTCATTATCATTCATAGCATACGACTTTAAGCCATCCATGTAAAATAGATGGCTTATTTACTTTTGAGCTATTTTATAACCACATTCTGTCTTGTTTAGTTGACTGCTTAATGCTATTAATGATATGCCTAATAGTAAGAGAGACAAAGAGTCACCTTGAAATATACCTTTTTTGATGTTTATTTCACCAGAGTAATAGGTTCCATTTATATGATTGAGGTAAAGAGTTGTTTTCCATATCGACATACATTGTTTGATGAAATTGATGCTGACGGGTGATACCTTGTATATATTTACAAATTTAAGATCAAGGAATGTGGTAGACTATCGGATGCCTTACGATAATCTATCCAGGCATTACTAAGGTTTTTCTTTGCATTATAGCAGTTTTCCAAGATCATCCTGGTTATAAATAATTGTTCTTTATATCCGTAACAGCCACGTTTGCACCCTTTTTGTTCAAGCGGTAGCATGTCATTTCTTTCCAAGAAGAAATATGTCTGTTTTGTTCAAATAGATGTTAATAGTTTGTATGTTGTCAGAAGGCATGTGATTGGTCTGTAGTTTGTCGGGTTATTTGTGTCACTATTCTTGGTTCGAAGAAATGTAATTCCTTTGGTCATCCATACAAGGCATTTTAGTGGGATCGTTAACTATTTCTTGAAGTTCTTTGGCTAGTTTTTTATGTGCTGTATTTAAATAATATAACCAAAATTTAGAGATTTTATCTATTCCTGGAAATTTCAAATTGTGTCCTTTTTTCAGAGCACATTTAACATCCTTTCTGTGATTACATTCCATGTTTGTTCTGATTTATTTTTCATTCGTTCTATCTCTTGCACAATCCAGTCTGCCTTTATTTTTTTAAGTTCTTTAGGGCAAGCCTAATTTTTTGCCAGAACTGTATACCTTCTTCCACTTTGATGGGGACTGTCACTTCAATTCTTTTTTCACCTATTTCCCTGTAAAATTTCTTTGCATCGGCTTGAACAATCTTGTTTTGTCTCTAGAATCTTGATCTTTTCTCATAGCGTCTTATTCTTTGAGCCTTCAGTTGTATTGTTTGCTTTATTTTTTCCTTAGTTGATAGGACTTCTTTTTCATTTCTAATGTTGTATTTTCTTTCGACTCTTCTACCTTTTCTAGTTCTTATATTTATTCCTCCTGACTGTCCATTAAGTACTAATAATTCACTTCTAAGTTGTTTGATTTCTTTTTCTATTTTTCTTTTCCAAGGTGAATCTTCATGTCTGCGAGGCTTCCTTGTTTTTAAATTGATATTCAGTTTTTTGTTGATGCTATTGCTGATGCATACATTGTTTAATTGAGATTTATATGAGTGTCTTCTTCATCTAAAATTAAATTGAGTGCTGCATTGTAGAGATTAATATCTTCGAGGTTATGCTTTGTTGGTTGTAATTTTTGGAGTTGTTCTCGTTCCTCCATTGCAATATTTTGTATAATGTATACTTATACATTATTATTATTATTATTATTATTATTATTATTATTATTATTACTATAATTATTATGTCATCTTTCATTATAAATTAGTTTCTGCATGTGGTCGCACTATCTACCAAATCTGCAGGAAGACCTAAGGCAGGTCGTGGTGTGTTGTTATGGCGCCATTTCATGTTTTTTTTTTCATATCTCCCAAACATCCCTAGCCTTACATAAATGCTATTTTAAAATATTTTAAATAGCATTAACATAAAAAAGTTCTCCTTAGTGTGTTAACAAAACAATTTTTTGTACAGCTCTTAAGTTGGGGTTTCCTTCAATTTTTTTTTCTATTTTTTATCATTCCAAATTCACCCACTATCACTGGCACGATACTTGTTTTGAGTTTCCACATTTTTTTCTAGTTCATTTATTAGGTCTTTATATTTTAACGGTTTTTTTAATTCCTTTGTTGCTATGTTACAATCTGCTAGACAAACTATACATCAATTAATAAGCAAGTGTTTTTCTTTTTGGTTGTTACCAATAATGTCCGGCCTATTTGACTCAACTTTTCTGTCCGTATAGATGATATAATCCCACAGAATGTTGATATCTTTTATTTCTGTATCCGGTGTTGAGTGATGTTCATACCAGTGCTTCTTTAGATATTTTCCATAGTGTTTGCACATTGTATTTTGTAGATGTATGGCCTACTCTATCGTGATCATTTTTATAATCATTTGGGGCAAGTACAGAACATCCTGAATTAGATGGGCTATTGTTTCTTGGTATTCATCACAGACCTGCATTTTGGATTCACATTATTATGTATAATATTTGCCTGAAAATTCCTAGTCAAAAGACTTTGGACTTGTGCAACAACAATAAGCCCTCAGTTTCAGACTTTAATCTAGATGCACGTAACCATCGATGAGTATTAACTTTATCAACATTGGTTTTATTAGCAGGTTCTGGATATTGGTCATGCAGAGTTTTGTCTTTTGACGCACTAGTTGGTTCTTGGCTTCTGTTTTGCTTTTCCACAGAATCTACTGAATGTAAATCTAGTTTGTATTTACTGCCTACTTTCGTTATTGAATATTTTTTTCTTTCTGTTTTCATGTTATTTGATTAATTGTCATACAGTCCCTCGTTGTTTCTATGTATGTTAGTAAGATAATAGTTGTTGTCCTGTATGAAAACTTTAGCTGAATAAGACCTCTTCTTTTCTTTACTGTGTATGTATAGGCGGTCTACATCAGCCTTTGGATGATGCATCTTATGTTTAGAAAGAAGTTTTCTCGTCTTAGAATCCATTCGTCTGATGTCGTCTAGAGTCCAGTTGAAGATGTTGAAGCTATGCTGGTCAACTTGGATGGCAAGGCTATTAAATGGACATAATTCTGTTGAGAGAAATAAATTTACTTTTGATATCAGTTGTAGTCTTCATATTATTCTTTACGCACTATTTCTTTTATTTTTGTATGGCGAATTTTTTCACTCTCATTTGCACCTAGGTAGTTATAATTTTCTTCTTGCTCTAAATATATTAACGTTACAGCAGATTATAAGCTAATTGAGTATGTTTGTTATAGTGATTCTCGTAAAAGTCTAGCACATTTATTCGATTTGAATTTCATTCCAATGTCTTTACTGAAGCATTTTACAGTCTGCAGAAGACCTTTCAGCTCATCCTCTTTCTTAGCATACAACTTTAAGTCATCCATGTAAAATAAATGGATTATTTTCTTTTGAGCTATTTTATAACCACAATTTATATTGTTAAGTTTACTGGTTAATGCTATTATTATTATTATTATTATTATTATGATCATCATTTATTTTAATTTCACGTTGAATACAAATTCCTTTCCGGGTTCAAATCAGAGACATAAGGTAAACACTGGATTCAAGATTTTTAAATGATTATTTAAAAAACAAAGTCAAATCAAAGAACAATGATCACACGCATTTTACCCATCTCCGTAATGATTAAGATGTAGATATGAGTACCACTTTTATTTTAATTCATTAAGGCAGAAAGCATTCGACAAAATACGACACAAAGAATTGATGGAAATGCTAGGCAACCTCGACATTTTCGGCAAAGATATAAGAATAATCAAGAATCTCTACTGGCAGCAAACGGCCTGCATACGGACAGGTAACGACCTCAGTAGATACACAAAGATAGAAAAAGGCGTAAGACAAGGATGTGTCTTTTCACCGGATTTGTTCAACCTATACAGCGAGAATATTTTGAGGACCCTAGATGACACACCAGGATTTATTATTGGAGGCCACAACCTGAACAACATAAGATACGCGGACGATACAGTACTGATTGCGGACACGGAAAGGAAACTGCAAGATCTCATACAGAAAGTAGCAGTGGAGAGTGACAAGAAGGGACTACAAATAAACTTTAAGAAAACTGAGTGCATGGTCATCAGCAAAAGATACAACCCAAAATGCCAAATACAGGTGGGAGATAACAGAATCAAACAAGTCCAAGAATTTAAGTACCTAGGAAGTGTTCTAACAGGAGATGGAAAGTGCGACACGGACATCCGAAGGCGAATTGGCATGGCAAAGGACGCGTTCCAGAAGATGAGCAAAATACTAACACACAGGAAGATCTCAATAGAAACGAAGAAAAGAGTGCTAGACTGCTACGTGATGTCAGTTCTTCAGTACGGCTGTGAATGCTGGACAATATAATCGAAAATGAGGAAAAAACTGGAAGCGGCCGAAATGTGGTTCTACAGAAGGATGCTACGGATATCGTGGACTGAGCATACAAGCAACGACGAAGTGTTAGGAAGAATGGCAACAAAAAGGAAATTGATGCTGAGCATCAGGAAGAGACAACTGAAGTTCCTGGGACATGCAATGAGGTAGGAGAGCCTGGAGAACCTGATACTGACTGGTCAGATAGAAGGAAGGAGAGACAGAGGAAGGCAGCGGATAACATATCTGCAGAGTCTGATCAGGTGGATGACGGAACGGGGGTTGCCAGGAGCAACAGGAGCAAACATACTAAGAGCCACAAGGGATAGGGAGACGTGGAGATCCATGATCACCTACGTCCTGAAGGGAAAGGGCACATAGAAGAAGAAGGCATGGGCTACAAGAAATCTCTTCAATGAGTCTATCGGAACATTTTCTAATCAATCCGAGGGCTCAAACTACAAATAAAATTAATGATGCCCCCATGTTCCAGACTTTTAGATTTCTATTTAACGATCTTTGTCTTTTGATCCTTCTTTGAAGGTCTTTAAAGTTACATTACAATCCACAGAAACTGGCATGTCAGTATTATTAGTATTAATATATTCTTATTCCTGCTATGCTCATACTTTTATCAATTTGCTGTCAAGATCTGAAGGAATATTGAGAAAAGTTTAGTGTTTTAAGAGTAATATGTTGTCCTTTACTTTCTACTGATAATCCTAAGATATTAATAGGAATTAAAAATAATATATCTAGTACTTTCTTAAATAAATTCGAAACTTTAGTCAGATTTCAACGATTTAATTTTTATATTCAAATGTTAAATTTTAAAATTATTCTTTTCTAATGAGTTTTTTAAATATCCGCCCAATTTTCAATCTACAACTGCTTCTCTTACCATATAAGCCAGTTCTACCGGCAGCAGCATCAGGTAATTAACGACTAAACCAATTTCAATTTCTTCCAGGCAAGGAAATGGTTAGACAGCCAGTCTGATTGTTTTATAATTAATTTATTTAAAGCCTTGAAGAGGCAGGGTTTGCTGATTGAGAGGTAATAAAAGATATATATTATTAAGTGGAGACTACAATAAAAGATAATATTTAGGGGAGACTATTACAAAAGATATTATTATTGGGAGACTACTATACAAGAACAATAATTAAGAAGACATAAGAAAAGTCACAGACAGGAGGAAATATCTTCTAAGGCCAGCGGCAGTCTGAGACAGTGCTATATATTGTGACCCACTGATAAGCGTGCGGCCACTACAGTCATTTTACCGTATCATTAGGCAGAGGGATTCATAGAATGAATTTAATGAACATATCAGAAAGTTCACGCGATTACATAAATTGCGCTATACATGACCAAATTGAACCTTTAGGCTGGAGGACATTTATGGAAATCTTACTATAGGGATGTGCGATGTGGTGCAGTGACTATCAACTCGGAACGAGAAATCAGAGACACGAGTTTGAATTCGTTGCATTCACTTGCACGGAAATACTCTTGGGATATCTATTAATCCGTCTCTTCCCGCTATCTATGGGTCAAATTATAAGACAGATTGGGTTCTATAGTCGTGGTTGGCAACCAGTCCACCACAGATAGTAATGGCAACCTACTGCGGGAAACTTCTCTAACCAAGCATTCATGTCTCTTTCGAGACAAAACCACACAAGCGTTTATCACGTATGGCATTTAACAGACTGACTGTAGGGAACTGATATGAAGCTCAGCTTTAGTGATCTTTAAACAACACCCGGTTTTGAGTTGGTTGGTTGGTTGGTTGGTTGGTTGGTTGGTTCTCCTATGCGGAATATCAACCTCTACGTGTTATTTAATCTAAATAATTTTAAAACAAATGTATTGATTCAACTATGTTTAAAGCAAATGTATGCCCTCAACTACTAACAAAATGTAGTGTTAGTCATTTTGTTTAAATATATTTTGCAATCATTTTACGATATGCATTGTTAGTCTTTTTTATAAAAAAAAACTGTATTGCTGGTATTTTGAGCATAAATATATATTCTTATACTTTCGTAGTATTTTTAGGGGGTTCACTATTTGCCTACAGCTAGGGCACTAAACGGTGTAACCATCTCGAGTCAAGATGGATCTGAGAATAACCACAATTAAGAGGTGGTTCAAAACCTTCAATCTTCCGATCAAAGGCCTTGTTTTTGAGTGTGTTTTATAGTCATACCCAGGACTACTTCTTTTTTTATAGTCATACCCAGGAGTACTTTTTTCATTTTCTTTAACAGTAAATTGCTATTTTTTATACTACTTTGAATTCACAGCCAACTATGGGTATTTTGTATATAATTTTATGCTTTCCGGGTAAATGTAAGATTTTTTTTAGATGTATTGTTTATAGATCATAAAAAGTAATGTTTATACTTTTACTATAAAAATGATTTATATTTATTTATTGAGTTGCATTGATTGTCATATTGCTATAAAATGTATTACTGATTATTTTATTATAAAAATATACTGTTGATTTTTTTAGGGGGTTCACTATTTGCCCATATTTTGCTGGCACCCTAAAATATGCTACCAGTGCGGATCAGGGTAGAAATGGGAACAACAGCAGTTGTAGTGGTTCCACGCTCCTCGAATCAAGTAATCATCCGATCAAAGGCCTTGCTGCCAGTTGTAATTAATCGTCATACCCAGGACGCCCGGTTTTGAGCTTATTGATGATGATGATGATGAGGAGGAGGAGGAGGAGGAGAAGGAGGAGGAGGAGGAGGAGGAAGATGATGTTTTATTGCAGGTTTGCGAGACGTCTTCCTAATATAACAAATTTTCTAGCGATTACTTTAAAAATTATATACAACGTATGTTATAGACTCAATCGATATTCTCTTATTATTTGAAAGCAATGTTCCAATTTTCTGACTTGTGAAGACAATTCTCAACAATACACCAAATTTACAACAATTTTTTTATCTAATCGTTAATTTAAATTGAACAGTTTTTGAATTGCCCCCAAGTATTGAAGCTTAAAAAATCTTTGCACCTGCGCATTTCACGTTCTTTACTCAGATAGATGTTGTTGTTTCTTAACAATACATTTTTGTATTTGCCGTTTTTTAATATCGTGAAAAAACGTCAATATTTTTGTGATATGGTTTTACAAAATTTGAATAAAATAAATATTTTTTTACTTTGTGTGATGTTTTCCCCCATAAACGTACTGTGATATTTTTAACCAAATTTATTTTATAAATTTCAAGAACGACACTATGGAAACTAGTAAATTGGTCACGATTATTTATATCCCTTAAAGTAAGTTTTTACTATACTACGATTCCTATTTGCTATTACAGAAATTTCTTCTTTATCAAAAACGAACGGGATAACTTGCTAGACATTGCATCACGGCTTCTGCTTTGTTCGTAATCCTTTGACGTAGCTTTTCCAGAGGCTTTTCACTGAATAACTTCTGACTAGCCAGAGAATGAGCGAGGGCGGAAAACTGGCGCCTAATAACCAGCCACATCGTGTAGAAAAAGCTCGACAGATGAGAAAGGCAGTGTATTTAAAGGAAAGAAACCCCAGATTTTAAACCTCCGTTGCCTTGATGTCATATCCAAATACACGAAAAGGTTATAGTAGTACATAATAGCAAAATAACTGGGATTTAGCCACGAAGAACAACTTTCCAGCAAATGCTGCATCCAAGCCTGTCCCAAATGTAATGCTCTGTATTAATTTAGATCTTTCGGGAAGGGGTGAGGTATATAGTCTGGACAGCACCCAGCCATCGCCAGTCTAAAAGGAAAAATTTAAATCCAAACCACCTGTTTTGCCTCTTTAACGTTGAAAGAAGAGACGGAATTACCTTAACGTATCCAGCGCAAAAGGAACCGACAAGCCATTGTACTATTCTGACTTGAATGTCACCATGAACCACAATTGTAGAATGAAAAGGAACGTTAACCATAACCGTTAATCTTCATCTTATTTTTCCAGTTACTAACGTTTTATTATCTTCCTTCACTCTCGGTAAATCCTTACGTCTTAGTGACTTTACCACATTTCCAGTCAAGTTCATTCTAAACAGAAAATCTGAAAGAGTAAGAGATTTCTAACAATCAGTGTTCTTTTTTTAACTTTAATCAATTATTTTTATCTTACTATTTTAGTTCAGGTTCACCAAGTTCGTTCAGTAGTTTACTTAATGTTTTCCTTTTATCGCATTTGATCTCAATATATCGTGCGATTGTCAAACTCTCTAAGCACTTCGTCCTCACTATACGTTTCAAATATTTCAGCCATCGTCAGATCTACTACTATATACGCTGCGGTTTTCAGATAACAGCAGTAATATAGGACAAAAGTGTCTTTGCGTTCTTTTGGGTGGTTAATTATCTTAAAATACTCTCTCACGGAAAAAAAAGTCGCAAGCCCCTTACTACTGCATTTACATTATTCGGACTATTGTCCTCATCTTTGTTGCCATTTGTACAACGTTTTGACTGTTGTAAGCTCAGTATTTCTTCGGGTGCTAGGAATTTCGAACAGAACTCTTTATTACAATCCCTAAACTCCTATAGTAGTTTTGTTTATACGACACTGATCACTGTTTTATTAAGACCTTATAATTACTTTATACACGTGTGTATTCCTATATGTTTATTTATTAATGCACATAACAATATATATATATATATATATATATATATATATATATATGTATGTATGTATGTATGTATGTATAGGCATTCGCAGACAGATCTGTTTCGCAACTTATCAGTACGGTTAGATAACCGATTGCTTTTTACCCAGGATTAAAACCCGACCGAATTGGCGTCAATCGGTGATTCTACCACTGAGCTACCGGCGCTAAGTAGAAGGAGGCATACTTTTTAGCGTGTATATTATCATTATACACGCTCAATAGCTGAGAGTGTTCTAATTCATTGCTGAATGAACGATGCGTAGATGCCAGAGTAGCTACTGTTTTGAAAAGTCTACCGTGCTTCCAAAGTGCTCAATCAATGTGTGAGAGCATAAATAGTCATCCGTAGACATATCTGTTTCGCTGTATCACAGCTCATCAGTATATATATAAGAAGTACAAATCAATGGGTCAACAGTCCACTGTTCGTAGTATGTTTTTCTTTTCTTGAATAGTGCTTGATACTAGTTAGTAGAGTAAGATTTATGATTATATTTTTTATATATGTTTATAATAAAAACATTGTTTACTGCAACACAAGAGATGTCGTGTTTCGGTACTACTTTTTAGTTCCTCATCAGGCAGTGAAATATTTTTTCTGTTAGGAATTGTTGTATATAGAAATTTAAAAATTTAGAAACAACACACTTGTTACTATATCCAGTCATTTAAGGTGGGCTTGTGGAATTCAAACGGTTGGACTAGGTTCACCAATAGACAGTAAATCATTGAGTTAAGAGGATAGGGGCGGCGGAGAGAATTAAGATGTCCTGAAGAGCTAGATCTTTTGGTATCAGTTATGAAATATTTTAGAGTATATAGTTGTATTATGACATGTCGGAAAATCATCAGGATGAGAACGATATATTGCTACTGACCATTGAGTTGAATAGGTTAATATTGTAATGTTCTAGGAAGCTTCCACGAGAACATTTGTTCTACATAGTAGTAACTATCGGAAAGATAAGTTAAGTTTTTCTCCGTACAATTATAATACACGCTATAAACGTTTAAACTAGTGGCGATAAAGATTAGGGGTTCATCTGAGCATTTCCAATTGAAAAAAAGATAAAGCAAAGGTATGCTTGCAGTGTTGTATCTTTTTTTTTTTAATCATTTCACCCCGAGCAAGGCGGAAACGCCACTGATCTGCAGGGGTTTACATAAATGTAAAAAGATTAATTAGAAAAGAGTGAGGAGTACAAACTAGTTAGAAAGGAACAATAGAAAGCAGGTGCGATGACAGATACATAGGTGGAGAGAAAGGGAAGGTTATACAGGGGTGGGGAGAGAGAGCTAGAGTCCAGTGGTTAGTAGATGAGTATTGACTTTGCATTTAAATTTCTGGAGGTTGTAGCCATCAGGAAAGCAAGAATACGGGAGCGTGTTCCACAGGCGGGAAGTGCGAGAGAACTGTGGAAAAGAGGATACAGCGTTAAAATAAAAGTGTCCAGGAAAGCAACACTTTACTATCTAATTAAGCAAATGTAATCATCAATTGTACTCCATCAGTTTCTTTCCTCGCACTTCCCGCACGTGGAACTCTTTTCCCCATGCTTGCTTCCCTAATAGCTACAATCTCCAAAATTTTAATGTAACATCAGTTATCATCTTTATCTTCGTGGCTCCTTCCTCTGTTTTACCCTTTCTGCAACATTACCGGCACTGTTTCTTTTTCTGTCTTCCCTCTCCTCTCATTGTAACCCCCTTCGCACTAATGGTAGTACTGTTTTACTTGGGGTGAAACGATTATAAAAAAAGACAATGAAAACGACTTTAGTTGTTTTAATACTGGAAAGTACGAATTGATCAGTCCCATATGGCTGTGATATAGTTTTGCTTTTTAACTGTTTATTATTTATTCTAACTTATATTAATAATATTATGTTTTCATACAAAAAAGAGGAAAGCCTTGTCTTTATATTCCATGACTTTCTACCGAAGCTACCCTATCGTCCTATGAGGTTTGAATTAGCTTGGATATATAACGTGCGTGTTTGGTTATCAGAATCCGCTTTTTATGTTATAGATATCTAAGTTGAACACTGGAGAGTAAATAATTTTTCGCAATCGTGGCAGTTCATCACGAAGGAAGAATCTGGCATTTGTAACAAAACTAACCATACAAAAGTCGATACACACACACACACACACACACACATACGCGCACACACACATATATATGTAATAGAAAATGATATATGCCAGAATAATATCAGGAATATTAATGACAAAGTGGCATTGTGTGTGTGTGTGTGTGTGTGTGTGTGTGTGTGTGTGTGAAAGTGCGTATGTTACACATTTCATTATTTAGGGCCTAATCGGGCTAAAAAGAGGTTTCTGATGCTGTAACCTACGAAAATAAATACATGTTTAAAGACAATTTTAAAAAAGTACAAACACCTGAATTCAGTGATAAAATTTTAAATCAACTTGATACCAATGGCACTAACACAAATACACACTCACACAAACACTCACACACAAACAAATAAATACAGTAACACACACTCTCTCTCTCTCTCTCTCTCTCTCTCTCTCTCTCTCTCACACACACACACACACACACACACACACACGTATATATTAATATGAATACTTGGTAGCGGGCTTGATCTAAATACTATATTTTTATTTACAGAGCCAAAGATGTATATTTTCAAATTAAACTACAAAAATTACATATGTCGTATGGCCGTTTCAGCGAGTAAAAACTTCACTTCTTCAGCGAGAAATTCTTTATTAGGTAAATACAGGACAAAATTCATATACCGGAAGTTTACTCAAAAAGAAATTCATACATCGGAATTTTACATGAAAGAAGAAAATGTAATGTAAAAGAAGAAACAATATTTGGATGGGTGTTAAAAGAGAGAGTAGATTATATTAGAAGTTTGTCGTCTAGACATTGGTATGATTGAAAAGTAGAATACAACAGAATAGACAGGGAAAGAGTTAAGGGGAGAGATAGGGGAGACAGAAAGAAAAAAAAGACACACCAGACGGCCGTCGTCAGTAATGGCATCTAAAAGCGCGTGGAAAGAAATAGATAGATACATAAAATGGAAAAAGAAATAGAAAAGGAAAAAGAAAAAGATAAAAAAAAGAAATAGAGAAAAAGATAACATGATATAATATTCGTCTCAGCCAAATGTTTTTTTAAAAACTAATATCGTCTTACTATTGTAGGGATAAAATTACTTTCTATTTTATTATTGGAATAAAAGAGCAAGAACAGAAAAAAGAAATATTGCACAGAAGAGTGTCTAAACAGAGAATTTTGATAAATATTTTGTATACATATATCCATGCATATATATATATATATATATATATATATATATATATATATATATAAAGAAAATATACGAATGTAAAAAATAGAAGGGAAAATACCTAAGATTGAAAACGAGAACAACTACTTTAGATTAAGTCTTGATTTCCATGCAGGTAAGAGCCATACAAAGGTGAAAGTCGTTGCAAAATCTAAAATAAACAAAACGGTAAATATCTGCAAAAGAAGCGTATGAAAAACAACGAAATCCGTGAGGACATGGTGCAGACAGTTGTTGATGGCTCCCATTCTCATGCAACTGTGAAGTAGAGGGAAGCAAAATTCCAGTTGGGCAAGAATGACCCTCAATCAAGCCGTCCAAAAAATTCTCCCAATGATGAACATGTTGATGCCATCCACTGTATGGTTTTGCATAATAGACCCCATATCGCGCAGCAGATAGTTCATAGGCATTAGTTCTGGTTCCTTCCATACTGTTTTAAGTGAGAATGTTCGGATGAGAATGATGACACTACAGCAGAAATGGGAAATGGTTGACATTTCCTGTACAAGTCTGATTTGTTTCCAGGCAGACCCTGAGAATATCTTGGCGAGGGTTCCAACTTTTTTGAACGACACTTGTATATATATATATATATATATATATATAAACAAGACAGAGAGGTGTTTTACCCAAAAGAGCATATTCTACTATGACCGTCAAAATGTTTCTTTACACATATTTGAAAGAAAATCTATTACTTACACCTATCTATTGTAACACGTACCTTACCAAAAATATATTGTGACATGTTAGACCAGGATACGTTTCTTATTTTGTTCTTTATTTTAATATCTTTTCGAATTTTCATCTAAACCTTCGACTAATATATATGTTTGTGTGTATGTATGAGTTATGTTCTATTTAAAATGCCTTCGCATAAATCCTCGTGGTGTCTAGATAAAATAGAAGGGGGAATGAGAAAGTGTATTGTACTTTCTAGAAAGCTTAGTGTAATCGTGACAGGTAGGCCGATTCAGTCCATGGGCCATTTCTTCTGATTACATGAGAGCCAATCTACCCAGCCAAAATTTAGCTAAACTGGATGCCTCAACGATATGTCACACAACAATTAAAGAAGAACTGATAAAAAGGTAACCCAGACTAGTTCAAATTTTCTCGACCTAAATGAAGGAACATTGTGACTAGAGGCACAAGATAGATAGATAGATAGATAGATAGATAGATAGATAGATAGATAGATAGATAGATAGATAGATAGGAACATGTATCAAATGATAGATAGATAGATAGATAGATAGATAGATAGGAACATGTATCAAATGATAGATAGATAGATAGATAGATAGATAGATAGATAGGAACATGTATCAAATGATAGATAGATAGGAACATGTATCAAATGATAGATAGATAGATAGATAGATAGATAGATAGATAGATAGATAGATAGATAGATGCAAATGTTCGCTGTACGTGTAGGAAAATGGTCTCATTATCGGGGAGAGAGGTTACATTGATTATTTGCTAGATTATTGATGAGCAAAGCAATTATTTTAAACGAGTAATGATTACTTTTCAATGCAGCTCCTTGCCAATTCTTTAATTTGCTTCAGTGTGTGGTAGAGTTTAGCGATTCTACAGGGTGATTGAAAAATAACTATTTTATGTCTGATGGATATAATTTTTACCAGACCGGAGAGACCACCCTACATAAAATAGGGATTTACTTTTTAATTACGCTTTAGAGTGTTTGACAATTATTACTAAGTAGTGAATTCGATTCGCAGTACATGTCCCAATTTCGGTATTAAATAAATCGACATGGCTTAACATATCGTAAAATTACGCTACATAAAACGTAATTCGTTACTGAATAGACGAAACAAAAATCGGATCTCGTAAAGAGTGAAAATTGCAGAAAAAAATTTTCTGCGTTCGCCTGTGGATGTGGAAACATTGATTTATCGTATACCTGTAATTTTATATTAGGACGTTGAATAGGTTCACGCTGGTTTGCAACAGATGGTATTCCCAGAACTTCGTGCGTGTAGCTACTGATAGTAACTCATCTATAAGGAAACACTATAAGCAAGCTTGAATTTTTTTCCATTGCTACCACTGAATTCGTGGTTCCAAACAATCTTTTCCTTTACCAGAAAAATGACATGCAAGGTTTTAGAATATTTCTGCCAAATATGGGCCGGTTCTCTTGCTACTTACCTTGAGCTCCTTGACAAGATCCAAAGAGGACCACCAATATTATTGGCCCTGTTCTGGTGTCTCAGTTTCAGTTACTTTCAAACCGTCGTAACATATATATTTTTCTCTCCCTCTTCTTCTCTCTTTCTCTTTCCCTTTCTCTTTCTCTTTCTCTTTCTCTCTCTTTCTCTTTCTCTCTCATAAATTCTTTCATAGTAATTGTTCAGATAAGCTCTTCGCTATGACACCTATAGTTTATGAATTTAAGAACAGTACTAAACAGAAAATTCGAAATCGGGGAACCGAGTTCGAATTCCAGTTGAATTCTTTGCATTTACTTACGCACAAATACCCTTGGGAAGGTATTAATCTGTCTCTTCTCTTCAGTTATGGGTTAAATAACAGGACAGATTGAGTTCTATAGCCTTGGCTGACAACCAGTCTACCTCAGAAAGCAATGGCAACCTAGTGCATGATAATCTTCTGCCCAGTCAGTCATGTCTCTTTCCAGACATGATCGCCTAAGCGTGTATCACGTATGGCTATCAATTGACTGAATAAACAGAATTCGAAATCTCATCAATTTACAGTTGAACTGCTCAAGTATAGCCGTAAGCTCTATGCTAACAGTTCTTTTTCTCGCACTTACCGGTTATGGAACCCTCTTCCTTCTCCCTTGGTTTTTGGCTAACTATAATCTGCAAAAATTTAAATGCAATGTAAAATGCTATCTATTGTCCTCCTGTTTACTGCTGACTCTTTCCGCTCATTATTAACGTTTCTGTTCTTAATTCTTTCACATCCTTGTCATCCTCTTGTGTCTTCGTGATGTTGCCGCTTTGTATGAGGTGATACCGATCAAAAACATTTTATTTTAGTATTATATCATGCTATATATTCTTTTCAAAATAATTAATGTGTATAGGAATCTCATAAAATGCTTTAGATCGAGAATTAGCAAATGGAGTAAATTACCCCGAATAGGGTAAAATTTATATTTTTGGCTGTATTGAAGATTTAACCGTATAAAGCATAAAATGAGCAGCCGCCAATCCGAGCGTAGTTTCTTTTTTTTGCGAGAAAAAAGATCATCATCGTCATCATCATCATCATCATCATCATCAATATCGGAACCATCATCCAAATCATTATCACCATCATTATTCCTCTGACCCGCTGTGGACCTAATATTGGTCTAAGCTAGGCACTTGACCGATTCTCTCCTCATAACTGTGTTTCAACCCGGAGAGGCATTCATTCATCCGAATGGTGTTTTTTGCAAGTACACCAGGCGAAAGCTATTCCTCTCTTAGTTAAACCACAACAGATATCCACTGATCCAAAGTCTTGCCTTAGTCATTGAATTATGACCCGTGTTTCCTTCGACGAAAACCTCTGCCGTATTCATTAATTTCACTGTATGAAACCTTTCTTCCATCTATGTCGTGTGATCAGCCTACTATCTACATAAATACATGCATTAGAGCATTTTTGTTTAAACCCTTCTTAACCATGAAAGCCTAGCGGAGGAACTGGTATAATCACTTATTTCCCGACCACATTGTAAATATAATTGGGTCATTCTGAAAAGAGTGTTTATTTGAAAATAGATTTGACGGGAGCTGCCCAATCTTCGATTTCCAGTCTCGTTAGAGTCCAAAAGACTCTACGTGATTATGTAGATGATGGATTGTTTCCCAGCCTACGACGCTTTCCCTCAGACGAAATTTTGCAAACCTCTCGCTAACCTATCGGTATTTCTACGTAAAGTGTCCAGACGAGTGGCATTCATTACTTTCAGCAGTCCCAATATTTTTACCAAAGATCCGACATGGCACGCATAACACCCACTCTGGTGCAGTGTAAGCACCACTCATACAGCTTATTCTTACGAAGCTCTGCCTTGTGCAACCGAAACCTAAGAGAACATTTAGCCGATCAACATTATCTTAACATGTTTCAGTCTAATGTTAAATGTTATTTTCTCCATATATCACCATAAACTGTCTCTTCTACCTCTTACTTTGTAACTCTGTACATTGTGTTAGTCTTGGGCCTTGTACAAGTTAAACGCTCTTGTAAAACTTATATCGAGCTATAAATATTTTTTCCTTATTTTACAAACAATGAGTTGGTATAAAAATAGAAAAATAATGATCGGAAATATAGAAAAAATAAAGATCGGATTTCGTCAGAATTATCTAATCTGTCTAATTTGGCAGCTCACCTTCAGTTACTTTCTAACACACGGGGTGTGGATTCCCTCTGTCTTTTCTAGAAATATTTTCACGTCTTCTGCCCTGACGAGCTTTATTCCTTGGTGCCCTGCCTCCATGAATTTACTCAACTAGACTGGCAACTAGGTTCTACCCTTTTGCTGTCAAAATAGATACCACTTCTTCTCTACAGTTTTTTTACTCTCACTTCCCACCTATGGAACTCCCTTCCCTATGATTGCTTCCCCGATAGCTATCATCTCTAAAAATTTAAATGCAACGTCAATTGCCATCTTTTATTTCCTTAACTCCCACCTCTCTCTTACCCACTTTTTTCGACATTACTTTTACCGTTTTTTTTTTCTTTTCTCTCTTCTCTCCTTTCTTACTGAAACCTCCTGCGCGCCAGTGGCAGTACTGCCTTGTTTTGGATGAAATGATTTATAAAAAGATAGCACAAATAGAAAATGATTGCACATCAGAGAATGAGATATGGAAAAAAATGAAATTCTGACATTTTTGCTTTTTGATTTTTGTTTGCATTCGGAATGCGATAAATTATCGTATCGTTGGTTAAATAATTGGAATGCACGTGAAACATAATTACAAGCTGTGTAATTTAAGATATATGTCATACAATATTATATGCGTATATGCAATCTTACAGGTAAAGGCATCATATGAAATAGTTCCGACGGGGTAATGTCAATTTTTTTGCCAAATGCTGTATTAGATTTTCTCGGTTTGCAGACATTTCCCTTGGCATTGCATGTTATCATATGTTCTAGTTTGAATTGAAAATTAACAAAATGAAAATTTTTGATACTCTTGGTGTGTTCGAGTTAAAGAAAATTCGAAAGCCTACCACGCTTTGCAAAGTCCTCATGGGGTTGCGGCTCAGTTCAATCAATATTACGTCGAGTAATCGAATCTTATTCGAGCTATTTTATATTCTGGTTGCAGCGAGTGATGACACTCACGATTATGCCCCTGGGAACGATAAACCTTCTCTTCACTCGGTCTGTTTTACGATTATGTATTTACTAAATTTCTTCTTCTTTTCCTTCTTCTTCATTCTTCTTCTTCTTTAACCCCAAAAGAAGACTTTGGGGCGTCGACGTGTTCTGTTGTCCACCATTCTCCTACATCTGTCGCGAAGAGAAGAGAAATGTTACACTTAAATATAAAACAGTGTAGAATTTTTCATATCAATGTATAAATAATTTAACTTAATGTCTATAAAATAATAATAATTAGTGAGACAACTTAATAACCAAATGCAGACGACAATTCTACTCCTTCAACTTCTTCTCTCGCCTGTGAAACTCGCTTCCATATTCTTGCTTTCCTGAAGGCTACAACCTCCAGGAATTTAAATGCAATGTCAATACTCATCTATTAACCACTTGACTCTAGTTCTTTCACCACCCCGTATATCATTTCCTTTCTCTCCACCTTTGCAACTGTTATCACGCCTGTATTCCCATCCTTCTCTTGCTCGTTTCTATCTGGTTCGTATTCCTCTTCACCTTTTTCTAATTAATATTTTTACTCTTATGTAGCCCCCTGCACATCAGTGGCATTGCCGCCTTGCTCAGGGTGATACGATTAAAAATAAATAAATAAAACTTGCTAAATAAGAATTATAATAAAACTAAAACAATAGATATACACCATGACTTATGTTTAAAAAATGTATTTTAATAATGACAGATTATAAATACATAATTTTTAATATAGTAAAATAGGTAAAATATTAAAAAAAATGTATAATAATAATCAGAAGTTCCATTTCTAAAATACAATATTACTTCAATTGAGCATTCCATTCACTCCGACATATTACAGATATAATGTTATGGAATGTATGTGAAAATGATACGCGCTGAGCGTTTTTGTTCATCATTGAAATTTGAGAAATATTTAATGAGTAAAAAGGGAAATATATGATTCGATTGGTTGGTAATATTTTTAGATTTCAACTCGATTTTCCTTTGGAAATATGCAGTTATATCTCCCAGGTAATTGACCGAATAATGCAAAAACAAATACCGAACATCCACTAGTTCTTTATCACTTTAAAATACTGTGAATTTCTCATAATTACCAGGTAGATATATTTGGATAGTGTTTTCTGACAGAACACTAAATCTAATTTAGGTATATATGCTGTAATCCGGGTATATAAATCTAATTATTTATATACCTGATCAACATATTCTATAGCTAGGACTGTTAATGAGATGCCTAAAGCCGAGATGGCGCCCACAGATAAAGGTGAAAACGTTTACGGTCACCTGATTTTTATTATCATTTTTGAGTTCCATAACAAATATTCAAATATTTATTCGCAAGAATACACATTTACAGTATTGTCTCCTTTCTTGAACCCAGGATGAAAATATCCAAAGTTTAATGACTGATTTGTTTTTCACGGTTTATCAATCATTCGGAGGATTTTACACCCGAAACATATTTTGGATGGTAAGATTAAGTCTTTTGCGAGTTAATATTTCATTAACGATTTTTTTAAATAATACATTTTTCTAGATACATGTTCTACTATATAACCTATAGAAAGCGGATATGCATTCATATTTTCCCTGTGGTTATTTACGTGTAAGTGAATGCAACAACCTTGATTGAAATTCGAATTAAAATCTCAGAGTTTTCATTCCGATACACTATAGTTTACACCAACCACACATCCACGAAATCTTCAAAAGAAACCACAATGAACATAGTAAACATATCCAGTAATTTTAGTTAGTGAGCAAAAAGTAGAAAACGATATTTTGTATCTCCTCGTAATGGTTCAAAGCACTAACAGTGTTTAAGATTGGTCAAGATGCGGTCGGCCTCGAAATTTTCAGGCTAGGATTATTCGGAATCTGATAAGAGCATTAAAACCTCAGTTAAAGAAGATAGCAGTCAAGTGATTGTTGAGGGCCACTTGTCCAATTTGGTGTCCGTTTTTAGAATCAGGCATATCATTCGTGATGGAGTAAATTTCAACTAAATATCCACTGTTTTAGTAGGAGTAGATAGGTTTGACTATCTCCCTGTTCACACTTCTTACTCGTCTTTTGTACAAGAGTAGAGTTTTATTCTCTACTTAGAATTGGTTTTCCGGTTTATTTTTCTTATGTTTTTTTTTTACTTTAATCTTTTTCTTTACGTTCATTAACCCTCTAGGGCCATTCGTATCATATTTGATACAGTATTTCCCTGTAAGGAAACATTTGGTATTTCCCTATAAGGACACATTTGGTATTCATTGACTGAGCAGTCAGTACTGCTTTCATTTGAAATTTATAAAATATTTCTATTAAAAAAATTTTCAGGAAAATGTTTCTTTCAAGGCTTGTTTTCATACTGTATCAAATATGATACGAATGGCCCTAGAGGGTTAAAATCTTTAATCTTAATGACATTATTACCTTGCATAGGGTGAAATGATTAACGAAATAATTTAAAAGTAATATTAAGGGAGTCAAAGTGGTGAGAATGAAAGGATTAGAATGTTTGGAATAGGATTCCATTCAGTGAGAAATCTAAGGTCAAAACTGAATCTAATAAGCACATCACACATGAAAGGAAACAAATCACGATGTACGAGAAAAACGGAGACTTTTAAGTATCCGGTTCTATTTTTTAGTGCGTACATAAAACAGTGATTTTAAAATAAAGTTACCTAATCAGGTAGATGATGGAATGAGGGTTGCATGGTATAACAGAAGAAGAGCCACCAGGGATAGGGAGACGTGAAAATTCATGATCGCTTACGTCCTGAAGGGACAGGACACATAGAAGAAGAAGAATACTGACAGGGACTTGAACTGAAAAACATAAATACAGTCAATGGAGGTCTATTTGATAAGAGATTTACAGTGGGTCGAGATTATTAAACATGACGAAAATCCATGCAGCCAATCGCATGCAACACAATAAAGGCTGGATGATGATGATTCCCCGGATTGAAAGATTATCGACCCGAAAACCTTGGCTGAAATATCATCAGAAATAGAGCAGAACTGAAAAGAAAAAAAAACGTTTGGAAGAATTCACGGAATCTGTAGCTGATGAGCTCAAATGCAGAGAACGCCATACTATATCGGTGAAGATGGTGAATGATTTACACACATCCTTTCCCAAGAGTAGTGAAGTTACTTGATAGCTAATGGAAGCCACAAGATTTATTAATAGTGGTGTTTAATTTTTTTAATGAATATTATGTAATAAATGTTAAATTCATTCAGAGGTTATTCAATAATTCTTAAGAAGAATTAGCAATATTTTTGGTTATGGGCTGGGCGTTCACATTCCCACTGCCGTAAATTAGTTTTATTATGAAAATGTTAATGGTAATTGTTTGGGTGTTCTCTTCGCTATGCTCCCTAGACTTTATGAATCTAAACACTGTGCTAGATTGGCATCAGAATCTCATGGCTTCACAAATGAAATGGTTAGATGCAACCGTAAGTTCTAGGCTTCTTTTCCTCGTACTTTTCTTTTGAGGTAATCTCTTCCTGCTACATGCTTTCCATCAAAGTTTGATCTTCAAATATTCAAATTCAATGTCTGTCATTAACTATTGTCTTCTTGATTAATCAACTACGTTTCTCGCTCTTTAATAGCGTTTATATATTTTCTTATTCTTTCACACCCAGTAACAATCATATGTCAAAGTGGATTTACACATCGCATCGCGTGAAATAAGTTGTTTTTTTTAATATTTGATATTTTACTGTTTTAAACATCCTATCTGGTATTAGGATGTGCGTTGTGATACAGTGGATATCGGCTCGGAACGAGAAACCGGGGAGCTGAGTTCGAATTCCAGCTCAATTTATTGTATTCACTTACGCGCAAATACTCTTGGGAAAGGTATTAATCCGTCTCTTCCTTCCAGTTATGGGTTAAATAGCAGGACAGATTGGGTTCTTTAGCCTTGGTCGGCAACCAGTCTACCGCAGAAAGCAATGGCAACCTACTGCGGGATAATGTTCTGCCCAGTCAGTCGTGTCTCTTTCGAGACATGATCGCCCAAGCATGTATCACGTATGGCATTTTAACTGATCAGGTTTGAAATTAAATGCCTAGGAAGTGTTCTAACAAAAAACGAAAATTGTGAGACAGAGAACCGAAGGCGAGCTGGTATGGCGAAAGACGCGTTCCAGAAGCTGAGTAGAGTATTAAGAGACAGGAAAATTTCGCTAGAAACAAAGAAGAGAGTACTGGATTGCTATATGATGTCAGTTCCTCAATATCCCAGTGAATGCTGGATAATATAATCGAAGATGAAGAAAAATTTAAAGCAATTGAAATGTGGTTCTACACAAAGATGCTGCGGATATCATGGATCGAGCATGTGGGCCATCATGAGGTTTTTGAAATGATAGAAACGAATAGAAAATTAATACTGGCCATCAGGAAAAGACAGCTAAAGTTTCTTGGACACGTAATGAGAAAGGATAGCTTGGAGAACCTGATACTAACAGGTCAGATAGAGGAAAGGGGAAACAGGGGATAACGGGTGTAACCTATTTGACTGGGCTGAACAGTTGAATGGCAGAACGGGGGTTGCGTGTTGAAACAGCAGAAAGCATGCTAAGAGCCACCAGGGATAGGGAGACGTGGAAGGTTATGATCGCCTACTTCCTAAAAGGACAATGCACATAGAAGAAAAAGAAGAAGTGGTTTTAGCTATGTGATGTGGTCGAAAACTGATCATATTCTCTGATCGTATCCTCTCATTAAGAAAATCGAGCGAATATATGATGGGTATTATTTTAACATTATCAGAAAAGAATGTAATACGGACACCCATTGATAAGCTAAAATTATTAGATTGTTACTAACATAATGGCCAATTTAAAAAATATAATTTTTTTCTTGAAAAATTTATTTAGAAAGATTAAAATTAGTAAAAGTACGAGCCTTTAGCACCTCATTGATAAAAAGTTATTGTTGCTATGCAACGAAATGTTTGAAAGATTTGAAAAGTAAAGGTTTACCATTTAAAAATGATAGTCAGTGAGTAAAAGACCAGAATTGGGTCACGTTGATACACCAATGCAGGTTACATTTTTTGCAGTCGGGCATGCATTTCAGCAAGTTTATTGCTATAAAGTTCTGCATTAATGCTCTGATTGACTTCTAGAAGGCTGTAGCGGATAACACTAATTGTACAACACCAGAGAGTAACCATAATGTATTTCTGATGCAACTTTAATGTTTGGAGAACTCATCACGATCAAGCCTATTCGTTTACAGTTATCATAAAGGATATAATTTTCAACACGTGACTATTCGGTCAAGAAAGGAATCATTGGTGTTGAGTAGGAAAGAGCATTAAGCAAACTAAGTTTTTAATTTTCAATTAGACCCTGAGAAAAACATTTATCGATTTTTTCGCGTTAGAAATATTATGCAAATAGCATTAGATTGTTGCAGTGTTGACCAAGCGTCTGAGACATTTTTCTGACACTTTGACGTGGGTTTTGCTCAAAATTTGCTTGTAATTGCTCGTTGTCATTGCGAGTACGGAATTTCTGATACCACTTTCGTACTGTCCGATCATTTGTGGATACATTTCTCCATGCTCTGTTGATATTAACAGAAGTTTGGGAATACTGTGCCCAGGTTTGAACACATACAAGAAAAATAAACGAAAATCATTTTCATAATTAAGGGCTTCTTTTCATCAAGAATATTTCTGTCTAAAAATATGTTAAAATAATTATTTTTGTAACAACCTAATTATTGTGGATCTTTTTTCGCCAATTTGTTGCGGAGTTGCGGCAAAACTTCGCCGCAAAGTTTTAGTAACGAGTTTGTGCCGTCAACAGTTCTGCTAGTCCTCGTGACCGAGAGTTTCAATGTGCGGGCCTTGTTCAGACTGTTGCAAGAAACTACTTGCATTCTTTTTTAACCTCGTCCATATTGCTAAACACTCGTCTGCGCAAGGCATGGCTCGGAGAAGGTGATACTGATGATGGCCTGAACTGTGTGTAGGGTTAGGGTAGCACGTCCAGTCTACCAAGTTTGATCGCATTAACAAAGTTTACTGGGAATTGCAAAGTTGTAGGAGTGCATGTCTTCGATTGAGCAATGACTGTTTCAGGGAGGCTTTCAAAGCATCATATACTCACTGCAGTTGTTAAGTATAAAGGTTCGCGTTTACAACCTGACCATCTAAAATAAGCTTAAAGACAACAGTTAGTCAGCCAGTTAAGTGCCATGAGTGATACACGCTTGATTATGTCTCTATGACCGACTAAGCAAAAGAATTTCTTACAGTGGTTTGCCATTTCTTTCTGCAATAGACTGGTTGCCAACCAAGGTTACAGAACGCATTCGCTGATGCTATTCAACTCAAACAATATAAATAGGATAAATAATTAAATATTAATGTGAATATGTTATATAAGATAAAAAAGAATAAACATCGCAGCATCAATATGGCAAGAAATCTTATCAACTTAACAATATACCATGGAGATAGAAGTTGGAGAAAACTATCAGTGAAAATCCTAAATAAACTTTTAACTGAAACTTGTAATATGCTAGCATTTCTTTCGTACTATTCTGCGCTAATACCTGGGAAGCGTTCTGACAGAGAATGGGAAATGCGACAATGAAATCGAAAGACGCATTGCAATGTCAAAAGGATCCATTTCAAATGCTACTCATTAGAAACAACGAAAAGAGTACTGGACTGCTATGTGATATCTGTCCTTTATTTATTTACTTATTCTGTTATGCGAAGCTATCCTGGCCAAGGTATCAGCAGCCACTTGTTACCCCTCCCCGCTATGGTCTGTTCTTTGAATCGAAATTTACCAAGCAGCTTAACTCGATGTTGATTTTTGGGAAAAGCAAGAATTGAAGAATGAAACTTTCTTAATTCAAATTTCCTGTGTTAAACTGTGAGGTATGTTACAATCTATTTCTTAAATCTGTATTTTTCGTTTTTTTTTCCTCACTTTTTGGCGTTCATGCTTCATTTGGACTTTAACTGAGTTAAAACTTAGTTAACTCTCAACTTTTGGAAGTTCGTGTTTTGTGTGTGCGTTTTTTGTTTTTGTTTTTAAATAGGAGTAGATAGATCACGCTATCGCCCGATCAATACTCCTCCCACGTCTATTGAACGGGAGTAGAGGCTTGCCCCTTGTTTCCTGTTTAGGATGTGGTTTCCGGCTTTCTTTTCTCTCTCTTCAGACCTTGGTATTGGTGCGTCCGTGAGTTCCGTGCGATCTGGCCGGTTGGTGGCAACGGCTCATCACTGTGAGGGTACCGGGTTGGCAGTTTCCTGGTTGCTGCTTCCGACTGGTAGTTAGGAGCCCTAACTCTTGCGTAGCGTCAGGAGCGGCTGCTCTGATCAACAGTTGTATAATATCGGGGTTCTTGTAGTGCCATGTCGCGCATGGATAGGTGTCCCTGCAAGCGCTTTCGGTGGGAAACCCCGAGGACACACCTTGTTGCAACCCTAGCCAGTTTCCCTCCCAGCACAGATCGTGGATAATGACCGCCTGTATCCTCTACCCTAGGTACCTTTCTACAAACAGAATCATGACTAAACAAATCAGAAATGACCCTAAACCAGTAAATCCAAACCAGCTAAACCCATTAACCTTTCCTTCACTAATATCCGAGGCATTCGTACTAACTTTCCTAGTGTAGAAGCGTTCCTGCATGAAAAGTCCCCTGACATCCTTGCGCTCTGCGAAACTAACCTCAACTCAGCTATTCCCTCCTCTGACTTCTTCATCCCTGATTATCTTCCCCTTTTAAGGAAGGATTCCACTGTCCACATGCATGGACTGGGTGTTTATGTCAGCGAACACCTCCCCATAGCTAGGGTGACTTCACTCGAATCTACTGACCACCAATACATATGTCTCCGCCTGTCTCTCCTTAGTTCGGTTAGTTACCTATTCTTTCTTTACCGTTCTCCCTCCTCTCCTGACTGCTCTCTACTAGATAGCATTGCTGACGACATAGATAAGGCTATTTCCCATCACCCATTCGCCCACATATTTGTATTTGGAGACCTCAATGCCCATCACGCTGAGTGGCTTGAAAACGCCGTTACTGATCCAGCGGGCATTCACGCCATGAACTTTGCTATTTCCCAATCCCTTACGCAAGTGGTGGACTTCCCCACTCGCTTTTCAAGCACTCCCTCGGGTCATTCCTCACTGCTAGATATATGTTTCACCTCTGCCCGTGACGCGTGTCACGTCTCGCAGCTTTGCCCTCTCGGCAACTCCGACCACGCTGTAGTCTCTCTCAGTATTTCTTTCCAATCTCACTCCCTCCAGGAGTCCCCTACCTATAGGACCTCCTACCTCTACCAAAAAGCTGACTGGGATGCCTTTCGCGATTTCCTCTGCGACGTCCCTTGGGGAAAACTGTTCGACCTATCAGTTGATGAGTGTGCCTCTGAGGTCTCGTCATGGGTGAATGCTGGCATTGATGTCTTAATACCCACCAGGAAGTATTGCTTAAAACCTCATTCCTCTCCGTGGTTCTCTCCGGCCTGCTCAGTCGCCATTGCCCACAGGAACCATTATTTCCGTCTATTCCGAAGACAGTCAATTGATCACAATAGGCGCCTGTTCACATCTGCTCACAATGAGTGCAAAAGAACCCTAAATGACGCCAAACAGTTGTTTGCTGAGAGAATGCGACATCACATAGCTGACCGCAAGTTCGGCTCCAAGGACTATTGGAGGATTTGTAAACGAGTGATCAACAATAGGAAATCCTCAATACCTCCTTTAATCCATGGATTTGAGGTTCTCACGTCATCTGCGGACAAAGCTGAGTGCTTTGCCCACAGATTCTCATCCAACTCCACATTTGACTCGTCCGGAGTACACCCACCCGACTTCCCTATTAGAACTGTGGCCAAACTGCACGACGTATATATTACCCCGACAGTAGTATCCCGAGTAATTTCAAAACTCGACCCCCATAAGGCGTGTGGAGACGATAGACTTCCGGTGATTGTCCTTATGAGGTGTGCCCCTGAACTTTCCCCTGTCCTCTCTAAACTGTTTAACTATTGCCTTTCTGCTTCCTGCTTTCCTGCATGCTGGAAGTTCTCTTCAGTCGTTCCTGTATTTAAGAATTGTGGTGAACCCTCGGACCCATCCAACTATCGCCCTATCAGTCTTCTACCGATATTCGGGAAAGTATTCGAGGCTATAATCAATGCTGAAATAGTTCATCATCTCACCGCCCACAAACTGTTCTCCGACAGGCAATATGGATTCCGCTTTGCCAGATCCACGGCCGACCTGCTAACAACCGTAACGGAGTACATGCTACAGACCCTTGATGAGTCTGACGAAGCTCGCGCGGTTGCTCTGGACATCTCCAAGGCTTTCGACAGGGTTTGGCACTCTGGCCTCCTATGCAAACTACGCGGTTATGGTATTACCGGTCGCCTGCTTGACCTAATCCAATCTTTCTTAAATAACCGCAAAATGAAGGTAGTTCTGAATGAGCGTGCCTCTTCGTCCTACAGCACGAATGCTGGTGTCCCACAGGGCTCTATCCTGGGACGGACGCTCTTCCTTATTGTCATCAACGACCTCCCAGATGAGATCAAGTCCCAAGTAGGCATCAACGCAGATGACACAACAATATACTCCCATACCAGTAAGAAACCTGTCGTGGCGGACAGACATAATCTCGCTGCTGACCTTGAGCGGGATCTACACTCTGTGGTGAACTGGGGCAAGAAGTTGCTTTTCAACTTCAATTCATCTAAGACCAAGCTGTTGTCTGTCCACCATTACAGGCAACCTCTCCTGCCTCCCATATGCATGGACCAAGCGATTCTCCAGGAGAGTAATACACTACGCCTCCTCGGACTTACCCTGTCCTCAGACCTCAAATGGAACCACTATATTGAATCCATAGCAAAATCTACTGCTAAGAAGGTTGGGTCACTATGTCGATCCAGGATGTTTTTTCCACCTGAATGCATCCTGCATATATACAAGTCAACCATCCGTCCGTGCATGGAGTACTGCTGCCATTTATGGTCAGGTGCCCCTGCCGTTCTCCTCAGTGTTCTTGACAGGCTCCAAAGGAGAGTCTGTAATGTGATAGGTACTGATCTGGCGCCTCGACCGCAGCCACTTCCCTATCGTCGAAACGTGGCCTCCCTTTGTCTGTTCTATAAATACTTTCATGGCTTCTGCTCAGACGAACTTAAGTCACTGATGCCTCCTCAACAGGTGTTTCCTCGTGCAACCAGACTGGCAACTGGGTCCCACCCATTCACAGTGAGGTTAGCCAAATGCAGACGACAATTCTACTCCTGCAGCTTCTTTCTCGCACTTCCCGCCTGTGGAACTCGCTCCTGTATTCTTGCTTTCCTGATGGCTACAACCTCCAGAAATTTAAATGCAAAGTCAATACTCATCTACTAACCACTGGACTCTAGCTCTCTCCCCTCCCCTGTATAACCTTCCCTTTCTCTCCACCTATGTATCTGTCATCGCACCTGCTTTATTGGCTTTCTATTGTTCCTTTCTAACTAGTTTGTACTCCTCACTCTTTTCTAATTAATCTTTTTACATTTATGTAGCCCCCTGCACATCAGTGGCGTTTCCGCCTTGCTCGGGGTGAAATGATTTTTAAAAAATGTCAATGCTGGGGAATTTTCTCAAGAATGGAGTGGACGTTCCAAGCTGCAGAAATGTAGTTATACAGAAGGATGCTGAGGATACCAGTGAGCAACGATGATGTGTTGGAGTGAATGCAAACGAGAAAAAAAAACATAGATAACACCAGGATGCAACAGCTGATGTTCATGAGAGACGTAATGAGGACCTAGAGTATCTAATATTCACAGCGCGAGACATTTGATAGGCTTGAGAAAATGGAAGGCGGCGTGGGGTTTGGGAGAGATACCGAGACGGGAAATTTTGAAAGCGACATGAGACAGGAGCAAATTGAGGTCCATGTTCACCTGCGTCCTGAAGACACACAGCACATGAAGAAGAGGAATTAAAACTGATTCTTTTTGGGTTTAATATAAAGCTCTTCCTCTATATATCCTCACATTGATATTTGTCCGACACAAGGTGTTCGATTCGCTGGCTCCATTATAAATCTTTTTGACGTGATGCCGTGGAGGATCAATAACGTTTCTCATTTTTACAAATATATTATTTGATTGATTCTTTTGTAAATAGTTTTTACTCCTTCATGGTCTATAACTGTCTGTACAACTTTTTCTTTCTTTTATTTTTTCCCGGTTTCCGCTCGGTCGCATTTTTACTTCCAAAAAGCCAGGACCCTCTTTATCTGATTTATGGCCGCTTGATCGAAAGCAGTGGATACAAACTTTGATATTTTGATAGGTATTTCTACTTTTCTTACTCGTTTTGGCTTTTATCGACCACATTTTAAGCTTCAGAAGATTTTCCTTGGCAGTTCGGAACTACTGGATATTTTACAGCATTTACAAATATGTATCTATGTATGCATGTGTATACGTTTGACCGAAATATTAAGTGAGATTTTATACAGAATCCTGTTGGGCCTGAGGAACTAGAAAGTGTCTCGATGTTAATCGCTCTGTGAATGTTGGCTCACAATCTTATCTAACGTCGAATGAATGTGGTTTCTGGTCGCGTCTGTTTGAGTAGGGCAGGTTTCGAAATCATCAAAGACGTCACAAACGCAGAAATGTTATTAACTCCACATTATGCAGTACTTTTACTTGCGCTGAACGTGGTAAAATGCGCCTCGGTTCGTGAACTAAAACCTCAGGTGAAAGTTCACAAGGATATTAGTGTAACATGGACTGAAAAAGCTGGCCAAAGTTGGCACATCTCCACAAGAAAATATAGGTTTTTAGTAGAAAGAAAAAGCCATATTCGCGCCACGCATATTTGAGGTTTAGTAAAGTGATAACAGTACACGAAATCAAATCGCAGCCATCATGTACGTACACACACACACACAGACACACACACACACACACACACACACATACACACACACATATATATATATATATATATATATATATATATATTCATTCCGAGCGCCGTAGCTCAGAGGTAGAATCGCTGACAGACGCCAATTCGGTCGGGATTCAATCCTGGGTAAAAAGCAATCGGCTGTCTAACCTTACTGTTGTTCTGTGATACAGCGAAATAGATCTGTCTGCGGATGATTATATATATATATATATATATATATATATATATATATATAAGGTCAAATAGGTTTTTGTGTCTGTTATAGATCTGTTGTTCATCACTGTCGTAGCTCAGTCTTTGGGTCAAAAAGCTGGAACTATACCTGGAGCTACAAGTTAAGTTAAAGGGAGATAACTAAGATATTTGGAAGTGACATGGCTCATGGATCGATAACAATATGCTCAAGTGATCTAAATAAAAGTCTCGGTTCGAAATTTAATCTCCAGACGAAGGTCAGTGCGTACAACGGTTGAAACGTCGTGAATATGAACATGCCAATAAAGATGACGATAACACATCCAACAATGTAAATAAGTACATACTACCTCATCTCAGAAGTACAGACACATACTTAGAATTGTCCATTGTCTTAATACACCTGAACGCGTACTGATACACAGATAATTATTTCCATACACACATGCACATATAAAATATTTCACACGCATATATTTTTAAAAAATTATCTATTGTCTTAAAAAAACGTGACATATATCTGAACGATAAGTCAGTCAGTTGAGTCAGTCAGTCAGTCAGTCAGTTAAGTGTCATACTTCATACACGCTTTAGGCGATCATGTCTCGAAAGAGGCATGACTGACTGGGCAGAAGATTATCCAGCAGTAGGTTGCCAGTGCTTTCTGCGGTTGACTGGTTGTCAGCCAAAGCTATAAAACACAATCTGTCCTATTATTTAACCCATAACTGGAGGGACAGAGACGGATTAATAACTTCCCTAAAGGTATTTGTGCATAAGTAAATGCAAGGAATTCCACTGGAATTCTAAATCGCCCCCCCCCCCGATTTGTCGTTCCCAGTTGATAGCCACTGCACCACAATATCCAAGTATACTTTGTCTTTGTAAAAAAAAAATTCACTTTTGACTTGAGCTCTGAAAATTTTTTGTTTTTCATTTATCACTCGATCTCTGAAAACGCTTTTATAAAAGTGAAGCATTTTAGATTGAGATATGCTTAGTAGTTTTGTTCGTTTTTATTTTATCATCTTGTCGGATTCCGATCTACATAATTAGTTTAAACACCAACCCACAAACACCCACACATACACACATCTATATATATCGTAATTTTGTTATTACAATGGTTTACTCATTTGAATAATATTCCTGGTATATATCTTACACAGACAAAATAAAAAAGTGTCATGTTTTAACATTCAGCTAATATATTCTCAACGTGACCCAAATTTAAAACTCAACCTAATTCTCACTTTTGATTGAGTAATGTAGACACACCCACAATCATATTGTTTAAATTTCTTCTAACCACCCCTGTTTAATTTTTTGAATAACCATGAATTCATCTTATATTTTCTAAAAAAATAATTTTCACCATTTATTTTTGAAATATCACCTGAAAAAGAACAATATTGTTTTGAAAGATGAACATTTTTGTGCAGTGACATATGAATTTTTATAAAAGATTGTAATAACAAAATTACAAAATTAAGCTCTGATCTGTATTGATCACTTTTATAAAAAATAAAGGCATAAACAGTAGATTTTTATCTTTTTTCTATCTTTTCTTTCACTTCTTAGTATATATATATATATATATATATATATATATATATATATATTAATTACTTTGTTTTTTGTTATAATAAAATTAGACCAGTGCACATTTGTATTAAAAGGTGTTCAATACAATTGTATTGTAGAACTTTCGAATATCCTTTATTTGTAAACGAGTTATTATGCGACGTATGTTTCTACCATGTGGTGTCTTCAGGCGATTTGCAATAACTGATTTTACCGTTAACCGTTTTTTTTAATTACTCTAACTTAACAGTGTTTTTTTGTTTTATGGTAACGCAACTTTAAAAATAACGTTATCATTTCTTGTAATTGTAAAAATTGCGCGTTCAAAAATTCACGTGAAGTGAGCTTTCAAAAACTCACCGTTACTTGTGCAATCTTAAAATAAAGTGCACGGTAAAATCAATTATGGAAGAAACCTAGGTCGCTTAATAACTCGTTTATAAATAATGAATATATATATATATATATATATATATATATATATATATATATATATATATATTCTAAACATATACTGTTAAATATAAGAGACACTGAAGCATCATTCTAAGCATCTTATTTTGGCTTTAATTTCAGCTGAAAATAAAGACAAAAATTCTCCTGCATTTAGATGTTTTTTTTTATTAAGTTGGTTCTAATACGATGTTTAGAACGGCTCATGATTAAACATAATAGACATTTATTGTCTCTTATATTTAACAATATATGTTTAGACAATTATTTGCTGCCTCGAGTCTCTCTCTTTCTCTCTTTCTCTTTCTCTTTCTCTCTCTCTCTCTCTCTCTCTACATATATATATATATATATATATATATATATATATATATATGCACTACATGCATTTCATCTTTTTAAAAAAATATATTAAGACTTTCTAATACAACTGTTTACTGGTATACTTGAATTTAAATCAGACGAATAACTGTTTAATATATATATATATATATATATATATATATATATATATATATGTATGTATGTATGTAAAAAGAACAATTTAAGAAAATCTATCATAAGGTAGAAATATTTTTGTCTGACGCATTTCTTTAGAATGTCACGAGACCAACGTAATATTTATGCTGGTGAGACTACACATGCACCAGATGGAAAGCGTTCGCTGAAAATAGTAAATTTCTGCTTCTGTTATATAGAACTGGAAAATCAAAACATTTCAAGGAAACGAGAAATAAAAAATGAAGTTGGACATCTTTCGCTTTTTACGGAAGTGATCGAGTAGTTTTCAACAGAATATAAATGGTAGAGCCTTCATAGAATATTTTTTGCTAAAAACTATTTATTGAGGGTGCCTAAATTCTTGTTTAAACCGAGAATGTGTGAATTAATTGTTAAAATGTATTTTGATTTTCATGATCGATTTAAAAAGAGTTTTTTAATTCTCGTCTTGTCCTGTTGAAAAAGATCACAGGAGTGTTAAAATATTCCGATTTTTAAAATCTTTTTTGTTTGGTAAAAAAAAATTTTGTCAAAAAGCCTACTAATATGGAGTATTAGTTTTATTTTTTATCGTATCACTCCGAGCAAGGCGGTAACGCCACTGGTGTGCAGGGGCCTACATCAGAGTAAAAAGATTAGGAGGCGACATAAGAGTAAAACGATTAGATAGGAGAGAGTGAAGAGAGTAAAAAGAAAGACGAACAAGTTAGAAAAGAGCAAGAGAAGGATGGAAATACAGGTTTGACAATTGCAAAGGTGGAGAGATAGGAAAGGATATACAGGGTGGTGTAGAAAGAATTAGACAAGTGGTTAAGAGATTGGTATTGACATTGCATTTAAATTCCTGGAGGTTGTAGCCGTCAGGAAAGCAAAAATATGGAAGCGAGTTCCACAGGCGGGAAATGAGAGAAAAGAAGCTGAGAGAGTAGAAGTGTGTATGCATTTGGTTGATCTAACTGTGAATGGGTGAGACCCAGTTGCCGCTCTGTTTGCACGAGTAAACCCTTGTTGCAGAGGCACCAGTGACTTAAGTTCGTTGGAGCAGAAACCATGAAAGTATTTATAGAACAGACAAAGGGAATCCACATCTCGTCGGTGAGGAAGTGGCTGGAGTAGAGCCGCCAAGTCGATACCTATCACATTACTGATTCTCCTTTGGAGCCTGTCAAGCACACAGAAATGAACAGCAGGAGAGCCTGACCATATATGACAGCAGTACTCCATGCACTGACGAATTGTTGATTTGTATATATTCAAGGTGGATTCAGGCGGGAAAAGCATACTGGTCCGACACAGTGACCCAACCTTCCTAGCAGTAGATTTAGTTATGGAATCAATGTAGTGGTTCCACTTGAGATCGGAATAGAGGGTAGGGCCGAGGAGGCGCACTGTATTGCTCTCAGGGAGACTCACTTGGTCCATGCTTATGGGAGGCAGGAGAGGTTGCCTGTGATGATTGACAGACAGCAGCTTGGTCTTAGACGCATTAAAATTTACAAGCCACTTTCTACCCCAATCCACGACAGAATCTAGATTACTCTCAAGATCAGCAGCGAGGTTATGTTTGTCCGCCACGCCGGATTTCTTACTGATGAGGGAGTAAAATGTGGTTTCATCTGCATAGATGTCTACTTGGCACTTGATATCGTCTGAGAGATCATTTATGAAAATAAAGAAGTGCGTCGGACCTAGGATAGAGCCCTGAGGGACACCAGTGTTTGTGCAGTAAGATGTGGAAGCATGTCCATTAAATCGACCTTCATTATGCGATTATTTAGAAAATATTGGATCAGATCAAGCAAGCGCCCACTAATACAGTAACTCGTAACTTGCATAGAAGGCTAGCATGCCAAACACTGTCAAAAGCCTTGGAGATGTCCAGAGCAACAGCACGAGCCTTATCGGACTCCTCAAGGGCCTAGAACATATACTCCGTAATGGTCGTTAGCATGTCGGCCTTGGACTTAGCGAAGTGGAAGCTATACTGCCTGTGAGAGAATAGTTTATGGGCAGTAATGTGTTGGACTATTTCAGCATTAATAATGGCCTCGAATACTTTCCCAAAAATTGGCAGAAGGCTGATAATATTATCAATATTATTTCTTTTCTAGTTTTTATTTTTATTTTTAATGTTATTTATCACACAATTCTCATTCAGGCTTTTTATGTCTTCAAATTATAAAAATAATTGTCTATTTTGACAAGAGTCCCTCTTTTGTACAGATTTTTGTTAAAAACGACTAACAAGATACTGCAGTTCAGACTTTGTTTAATTTTTATTCTGTTTTTTTTTTCTTTACAAGACAAATTGTGTAGAAATTATCTGAATGTTCTGTTTGTTCGGGTGTTTTCGGTTATTCTTTTAATCATTATCAAAGATATTTTTTGCTTTTAAATGAATGTATGGAATTGTAGGAATATTTTTGTTCCCCAAACATGGCCAGCATATTTGGACAGTATTCATATTTGATGTTATTTAATACTGACCTTTCTTTTTCTTTTCCTTTGTTTTTTTTTTGTTTTTTTTTTGTGGTCTCCCTTGCATTTTTGCCAAGGGTAATTTGACCGTTTTTATTTCCACGAAGAAAGAATTTTAAAAATATTTTAGAAAATAAAATTCTGATGTTTGCTAAATTGGAAATCATTTGAGCCATTAACTTATCAATATCTATTCAAAAATTCCTTGAGATAAATTCATCAGGGTATAAACCTACACACGTTAAAATTTGTATGGCGCACTAATTGAGGATCGAAATCGGTTCTTTTTATTCTACTATGTGCCTTGTTCTTTCAGGACGTAGGCAATCATGGCTTTCGCGTCTCTCTATCCCTGGTTCCTTTTGGCACACTTTCTCCTGTTACACTACGCAACCCCCGTTCTCTCATCCACCAGCTAAAGCACTTCAAATATGTTATCTAGTGCTTTTCCCTGGCTATCCTTTCATCTATCTGGCCTGTTAGTGTTAGGTTATCCAAGCTCTCCTTTTTCATTGCATATTACAGGAACTTTAGTTGTCTTTTCCTGATACTCAGTATTAATTTGCTTTTTGTTTCCATCCTTTCCAAAACATCATCATTGCTCACATGCTCGATCCATGATATTACTTAGTCGTAACCGTTCTAGAGAGAGCAAGCTTGTTAACCATTACTTCATGTCGAGGTGTTCAAATGTTTACGTATATGTATCTTAGCGTAGAACAAGTCGTGGGCAGATATTTGTTGACTGATTTAATAAAACGTGCCAGGTTCAATTCCCGCTCGACTTCAGCTAATGCCAATGGAAAATGCATGAACCCATATCCTCCAGCTATGGATTAAATAGCAAGGTTGACTAGTCTCTCTTGTCTTGAGACTTCAACCAGTGTAGGAAAGAAAAACTCTAAAGTATCTAGCCACTAAATGGGACTAGAGAGTCGGAAAGAATAAGAAACATTATTAAAAAGGAGAAAAATAGAGGATTAATTAATAGAACAGCAGATAACGATTGACAAAAAAAAAAACAAAAAACTCTGAAATATCTAACCATTAGAGATTTTGGCTCCATTACCTGTCTTACCCAGTACAAACCATTGCTTCCATAAATGCTGTGTTTCTACTATCATAATAGACGCAAGTGTGTCAACATAATGGTTACCGATTTAGAAAAAGTCATTTGCTAGCCAACTTTAAATTCTGGCCTTCCGTGTATATTTCTTTCAAAACGGCATGAATAAATCACTTCTCGCCCAGCTGTGGGTCATACAGAAAGATAAACTAGAGTTTCAAGCCTGAGGTGGGAACAAATCTAGAAGAATAATCTAAATTCATAACTTTGAAAAACGTAAAAGAAATTCATGACAATTAACTGAAAATAAAAAAAAAACAAATATTAGGGAAACCACATCGTATACATCCTAAGAGGACCTAAAATATGAAAAATAATGTATGTTTCTGACTGTAAATATCTCATCGCTTTAAAAGATTTCCAAACACACTCTCTACATATAGTTTTACCAGAATGAAACACATATGCATATGGAGGATCTAAAGAGCATATGCCCGCAGTGACAAGAAAAGAAACAATTTCTACTATAACAAAGGAAATAACATAGCTACAGGTAAATGATTTCTCCAAATATCCAGTCACTCAGCATCTTTCGTAACAATTGTTTTACCCTGCCTGTGGCCATGCCACAGAATGTAATAACAAGTGGACACATGCTATTTTCAAGTTTTTTTTTAATCACACAATAATGTAAAACTATTTTGACTGTGTATGTATTTCGTAATCCATTTGGGTCGTAGATGCACATTTATGTCAGCCATAAAAGCAGTCGGTGTATCTCGGGCGAGATAGACTCATAGAGTTCAACCATCTTCAGGCTGTTTTTGAATTTAGAATCATAGTTCACCCAGACTGGTTGCTATTTCTTGGCAAGAAATCCCAGTCTGACCTGCGAGTTAATACATAACGAGAGGAAAGTATATTCATACTTTTTTTAAGCGGATTAGCGTAAATAAAACCGACCGTGATTTGAACTTAGAATGTCGAATTCATTTTTCTATGAATATCCGTTACGCTCGCGTAGCTGCAGGAGTACTGTAAAAATTCTACATCAGAATTCGAACTTGGGTTTTCTGATTCCATATTCATTATTAATAAATATAGCACATTCCAGCACCTGAACTTGATGAGATAATCAGTTTCTGATTAAAAGCAAAATTGAACATGCAACAGGCAAATACTTTCACTTTTGATTAAATCCAGATGTTTGCTTGCAAAGACTCTTGAAAATTTCATAAAGTCGTTAGCAACCTATGTTAAAAATTTAAACTTTTTTCATGTATAAATATTTATTTTGAGAATTACTTTTAGTCTTATGCTGAAAACCTTTCTTTTTCTTACATGAACATATCAACACTTTTCATGCGCAGTTATTTATAAATATGTATATGTGGATGCGTAAATAAAAATATTTATATGTAAACGATGAATTATAAGAGACAAAATCTGTGTAATAACAATCATAGATCCATCGATAGTTTTGCATTCGTTCACTTGTAGTAATGAATGCAGTCGTAGAACGGAATAGGCGAATAGGCAGCGATGTTGTAGCAGTGAAGCTGTCATTACAGCTGTGTGGATGTGACTCTCTTAACCATAGTAGGCAAATAAGATTTAAAACGCTAACCACAAAACGAAAGTGTAAGGTGAAAAAAGCTACCACGTATCTATTGTGAAAATCGCTATAGGATTTTCTCAAGCAACTAAATTATAGATATACAAGCAATTTAAGATGTCTGAATAGACATCAGTATCAGGAAGAGACAGTTAAAGTTCCTGTAATATGCAATGAGAAAGGAGGGGTTGGAGTACATTATACTAACAGGCCAGATAGAGGGAAGGAGAGACAGGGGTAAACAGCGTTTAACGTACTTGACTGACCTGAGCGGATGGATGGCAGAACGATGGTTGTGTGGTGTAATAGGAGAAAGCGAGCCACCAGGGATAGGGAGATGTGGAAGGCCATGATTGCCTACGTCCTGAAAAAATATAAATACTACGAGAACCGAAAATGTGTAATTGCTACTGACTGACAACCACTGAAAATCAAATTACATGTAAATTTAACAGTTTTTATTTTATTTAATCATTAACCCCATGAAGGTTAGTAAAACCACTAAAAAGGCCTATTGAGCGGGAAAGAATAAGAAACATTATTAAAAAGCGATAAAAATAGAACAATAATCAATAAAACAGAAGATAACAAGTGACAATGCTTCTGAATTTTTGAACATCAAATTTGGCTTGATATATTGCTTCTGTGAGTAGGTTTCTTGCGGTGGGACGAAATGTCTTAGCAAAAAAAGGAAATAAATGAAAGGAAATCAGAATAAATAATAACACAGCTCATTTCATTTCTATTATCACAGCATTATATTTTCAAGCGATTATTGGCACATATTGTTTTTATAAATGTGAAATGTAAACCGTTTTAATTATCAATATAGTGAAAGTTATAGTGAAGAGTTTCCCACTTAGGATAAGCGCTGTTTGTAGTATATAAATTTATATCAGATTGATAATGTAACAAATATTACAATTCGATTCAGTGGATAAAAAGTATTAAGGTGGACGTTCAATTAAGTCGTGAATACTTTTAATTAATTATAGTTTACAACAACCTATTCACTACTAATGGTTCATACATAAAAATTGTCAGCGTAATAAAAATCTAACATTTTGGACATATATAGTAAAAGTCCACGAATCTTACTATATATAACACTGTAAAAATACCACCCCAGCATAGTTTAAAACGCTCTAAGCGTATCACCAAGGAACCAGATCGACTTGAGGGAAAAAGTCAATTAATTTGAGTTTTGTAAGGGCATTCTTTTCTTCTTTTGCTAAGATATAAAGTATTCAAAATTTACATTATCAAAAAAAATTGCTTTTATAAAGGTAGAGAAGAGCATGTGCAGTCAAGTATAGCAAGCCCATCATTTTACCTGCATCTTTAGCTATGGATGGTATATAGTAATTTCACTTGAGGTCGGGTGTGAGTCTAAATCTCAGTATACGAGATCTCCTCGAGAAGACACCCGTTCAGCATGACTGGTACTAGTTCAGGGTCTGATTATCGATGATGGATGTACCCTTTTGCGTTTAGAGGCATTGAATAATGTCAGCCATTTTTTTCTATTTTGAGGCAAGTATTAGATCAGAACAGATGTCAACTGCCAATCTCTAATCATCAATACTGTATATCGTCGTATCCTTAATCTAGTTACTTACAAATGATTGTAGTATATTCTTAGGAAAATTGTTTATTTAAATCAGAAAGATGGTTGGTCCGAGAAGTAACTCTTGAAGACGTCTGCGTTAACCGTTTTCTGGTAACTACAATCTCTAAGAGTTTAAATGCAATGTCAATTGCGATCTCTTATTTCCTTGACTCCTATCCATTTTCTGACACCCCTCCATCTTGTCCTTTTCAATGTCCGCCTTACTCTAATGCAGCTTTTTTTAAACCAGTGGTTTCATCTTTCTCTTACACATTTAACGACACCTCCAGTAATTCTTTGCTTGGGGAGAAACGATTATTAAAAAATTCCAGATGCCTGGTCAGAATCGATTATATTAGAGATAATTCTTTGGATTTTGTCAAGAATCTTTAGATATACAGCAGAAATACTAGATCAGATAAAGAATTCTTTTAATTTTTTTTTACCAGTTTTGGCATAAATAACTAAATTGTATAATCAGTTCCATTCTCTTCTCGTCCTTTTTTTTTTATTATTAATTTTCTCTCCTCTCATCAGCCTCGCCCTCTCGATCTCCTTTTCCCATTCTTTAACTTTGCTTCAACATATTTTTTCCTATTTTTTCCTCCGTAATTTATCACTTTCCTCGTAGTTGTTCCTAAATATGCCTTGCCATGACTTCAACTTGTCCAAATCACTGGTTTAGTTGTTCTCTTTCTTCTCTTTTTCCATCAGATTTTGTCTTCACATTTAGAATTAATTCATTTCATTTTATTCCTTTTAGTTTAAACACTTTATTTTTTATATTTACCCTCAATTTCACAAATTTTTTCCGATTTCTTCAACTTTCACAAATCTTTTAATATTTCTTCTACTACTAATTCTTCTTCTTCTTCTTCCAAATATTTTGATCCTGTCTGTTGGCTATATCCTTTAGACTTTGAAAAAAATTCCATGCAAGAGCCTGTTAACAAAACAAGGCCAAAGCTGTCGGCAGTACGTTTATTCAGCTTCCGTAATAGTGACCGGTATCGATTTCCGGTTTGTTTTTTGTTTTTTTTAACGTATGCTAAAATTTTTCCACGAATGAAGTGAGTTGGTTTTGCACAACTATCTTTCAAACAGTTTTAAGAACAAACGACAACTTAGATTGTCCAATAAAAAATAACTCAGATAGTTGAGTGCCTTCTGAAGGTCATAATGTCTACAATGTTGACACGGCGGCAAACATGGACAAATGCGCCCTCAATAAGACGTAGTGCCAATAGGGCAGTTTTTCCAGCAATTCTTTCATGCTTCAGCAATGTTTATTGTTTTAAAAGGCGATTATTAGAATTTAAACGAAATGTAAATACATCGTAACAGTGAACTGTACTTTAAAATCTGCAAAAATATGAAACAGTATTTATTTATTAGCCACTGATGGCCCAGTTAACAAAAAACTATATGTCATTTTTCTCACCTGCCAATTTCAAATTATCGAACTAATCAGATTGTTATCGAGCTAAAAGTAAATGGTTGTGTCATCAGCATAGATACCTAGTTGAAAACTGATAGCGTCAGAAAGATATGTCAATGAAAATTAAGAACAAAATAGGTTCAAGGATAGAGCGGTGAAGAGACTAGCATTAGTACAAAAAGATGTAGAAAAGTGGCCATTCAGGAGAACTTTCATTTCGCGATAAGGAAGATTGAATCAATTAAGAAATAGGTCCGAAATACCGTAGCCTCTTAGCTTGTGGAGAGAGCCTGTATGCGAAACATTGACAAAGGCTTTTGAGATGTTCAACGCAAACATCCCGAGCTTCACCAGTCTTCCCTAGAGCGTGACAGACTCCTTCCTGAATAACCGTTAGTACATCAGCGGTTGACGTTTAAA
Organism: Ascarosepion bandense; assembly: GCA_037127315.1. Lineage (NCBI taxonomy): Eukaryota > Metazoa > Mollusca > Cephalopoda > Sepiida > Sepiidae > Ascarosepion > Ascarosepion bandense. The sequence continues at coordinate 1,775,158 of JBBBDQ010000692.1, read as the reverse complement.
ATCAAAAACCATTGTCTGAAAGAAGGCAATGTGCGGCGAGATGCTTAACTAATTCGGGATTGATTATGGCCTCGGGTAGTTTATAAAATACGCTAGATAGGTCGAGAGGTCAGATAGTTTGACCTGAGTTCTTAAAAACTCAGACAACAAGAGGAGGATACCAAACAAACAGGAAAGGATAATTTAAATATGAATTTATACATAGGATATAGATTTATACTTTTTATATATCAAGAAAAATTTTAGGAGAAAGAAGTTTTCATATGACAGGATATTTCCTTTAGAATTCCATCGGATTAAGTTTATATTTACATTGATGCGACTGCAATATTTTCACCTGTTTGATTTACAGACGAAAAACGTGTTCCTCTTATACAACATTCGTGTAACAATCATTCTAATCATACGATCGTAGATTAAATATATGTATATATATTCATCCGCAAACAGATCTCTTTTGCTGTATCACAGTTCCTCAGTACGGTTAGTCATCCGATTGCTTTTTACCCAGGATTGAAACCTGACCAAATTGTCGTCAGTCAGCGATTCTACCTCTCAGCGTGTATATTATCATTATACAAGCCCAATAGCCGAGAGTGTTCTAATTCATTGCTGAATGAACGATGCGTAGATGCTAGAGAATCTACTGTTTTCAAAGTCTACCATTCTTCCAGAGTGCTCAATTAGGGTGTATATAAACCGTTATTATATATTACATTCATCAGTTAGCCTGTTTAGTTTAAGACAACAGGCATTTAAAGCTTTTCTTTACGAAAAGGTTTAATTTAATATCAGCACAATTTTCAGAAGCAGTTACCAGTTCAATAAAAAGGTGAAACAAACCACTCTCTAAATGTAACTGAGAGAAAACCGAAAGGCCATAGCGAACAAATGAATTTGTGCATGGCTTATTATATAGAAAGGAATAGCTATCGCCCACTGTGAAATAAAGTCAAAATACTGGACAAAGGAGAAAACTGGAGAGTAGGACGTCTGGAATAATCAGCGCGTATGATATTCTATCTTGACTATCTTAATAGGCCTAGGATATAAAATAATTAAACAATAGGAGCAGCTAACAAAGAAAGTAATACAAATGAGAGCAAGTATCCAATCTCAGTAGAAGCAGCTTTCAAAATATTCTTTGGCGAAAGCGGCAGCAGTCAAAAGATAACAAGTAAAAGCAGCAGCAGTTGCAGTCTAATCTGCAGCCAGGTTAAGTTTAAGGCTCCATGTTTACAAAAGAAAATCTTTCCTTAAAACAATGGCTAAGCGATGCTTTATGAATTTCGTGATATAGTGGTTTTTCAGTTCAATCCCTTGGTCAAACAGTGTGCACTGGTGTTCATTGGAAGTGGGTGAGCAATAACTGAACAGGACTAAATAAAAGGAGACGATATCCATAAAAATGAGCAGTGGTACAAAAACAGTCTACCACCGTAGATTCAATAAAGTGTTCGGTTCAGAATTGCGTGTAGGTTACTTAATTCGATATACACATGAGAAACGGAAGTTAAAACAATATCATGAAAACGACAAATATGCCGACATTCGTCCGGATATAAATAGAGTGAATAGTGATAACTCCTTATTCCTTTTTTTAATTCTCTATAGTTTAACACGATCAATATACACCAGCGGAAGACCGGAGGACAAAACGATCAAATTGTTGCAATAGCAACAACAAATACTAGGACAATACACTGAATATTAATAGTGTAAAAATAAATCCTTATTCCAGATAGTCCATATAGATTGAAAAAATCAATATACATCTGAGGAAGACCGGAAAACACAACGACCGAAATGTTGAGATAACAGGAACAAAGAGAAGGACACATAGTCCCAATATAAATAGTGTAAATAATGATAACTCCTTGTTCCAGATATTAATTCCCTACAGTTTAACAAAATCAATATACACCTGAGGAAGACCGGAAAACACAACGACCGAAATGTTGAGATAACAGGAACAAAGAGAAGGACACATAGTCCCAATATAAATAGTGTAAATAATGATAACTCCTTGTTCCAGATATTAATTCCCTACAGTTTAACAAAATCAATATACACCTGAGGAAGACCGGAGAACACAACGACCAAAATGTTGTGATAACAACAACAAAGACGAGGACAATATTCCCAATATAAATCGTGTAAAAAAATAACTCCTTATTCCAGATATTGATTCTATGTAGTTTAACAAGATCAATATACATCTGAGGAAGACCAGAGGACACAACGACAAAATGTGATAAGAATAACAAAGATGAGGACAATAGTCCCAATATAATTAGTATATATAATGATAACCCAGAAATAAAGAGAAAAGTTCAATTCATTTTTAACCCAGTGTTTGCCGAAAGGCTAATTGTAAAGTAAAATAAATGATGACTAATGATGTTTCGTATAAAGCAAAATTAATAGTTATAAGAATTTACGTATAATTTTGCCTTTTTAAAACAGCTTACAAAAAGAACACAGTCACGCAAATGTATAATTAACAAGGATTGTCAAAGGCTGCAAATATCCCCTAAGGCAATATCGGCATCATTTCAGTGATTAGCAAGACATGACTATTTATTATTATTTAAAAAATGTGCGTTCAGGAAATGTAATTACGTAAAGCAATGTATGTGATGTCATTGTGTATTTGGAATGTGAAACAACGAAAAATATTAGTAAAAAAATAAATAAATATAACCCAGAAGCATTATCATATACAAGATCGAACCTAAAATATAATCACATCATGCAAGTCATGAGGTCCGGTTATACCGCAATGTTTCATCCATATCCATCCAACAGGTTATGAGATATCTTGAACACGGAAAGACAGACAAATAAAGAAACAGGCAAACATTAAAACGCGATCAAATAAAATACCTCCGCCTTAAATAACTTGATATACCGAACGAACATATTGGCCATTCGAGCATGTACACTTTTAGTCATATATATATATATATATATAGATAGATAGATTATACTTTAGAACATGTACAAACTACAATCTACTACAAAATTGTATATTTTGTTTCGACATTGAAAGAACTATGTCTCATCAATTTGAGAATAATGATAGTAAAAAACGTTATTTTTTAAGGTTTCAAAAATAACCTTTATTACGACCATTATCTACTTGATGGGACATTGTTCTATTGATCACGGTTTCAAATTAATGTTTTGAACGTTGCAAATATCTTCTTCATTACTTATTGATTTGAATATATATATATATATATGTGTGTGTGTGCGTGTGTGTGTGTGTGTTACGGAAACTCCAGAAGATTAACGAAATTGTTTCAATAACAGACATTTAATTTGTTTTTTTGAACATTATTTGTTATCGATACTCTTATTTGAGTAGATATTCTGTTCTTAATCAAACAGCATATTTATATATTTAGTTCTGCTAGCCTGATTATTTAGGATAATTTTTTTGCGAAAATGCGTGTCACTCGACAAGATTCAAAACTACGACCTCTATCAATATAGTGGATTTAATCGATCTTGTGTTTCTTAGACCGCTCGACCACGAATGATTCCACAGTTTAATTGAAATAAATCAAGACTTATATATATATCGCATTTTTCGATTCTACGTGAATAAACATCTCTGCTCTGAAATGTATTCTAATGTTAACAATTGTAAACATACAATGTTACGGAAAATTCCAAAAGATTAACAAAATGGTTTTAACAGCCGGTATATTTCATTTATTTGTTTAAACATTATTTGTAATTAATAATCGTATTTGAGTAGGTATTCTGTTCTTAATCAAACAGTATCTTTATATATCTATTTTTACAGTGCTGATTAATTACGATATATACTGTTACGAAAATGTGTGTCACTCGGCAGGATTCAAATCTGAGACCCCTATGAACATAGTGGAAGCCACCAGTTGATCTGGTGCGTCTTAGACCTCCCGACCACAAATAATTATTTTTCTTTTTCTCAATTTATTCGGCATTGTGATGTCACCGATGTATTTATGTGTTCTTGTTTATCTTTGATATTGTTTACAACACAGTTCAGTTTTGCAGTCTGCGGAAGAAAAAGCACCATATCGCAATTCAATCCGGCATAAATTTAGAAACGGCAGGCTATGTTGCTAGGTATTCGCATCGGAATCTCTAATATTGCGGAGTGTTTGTCAATATGAAGAGTTCTCATAGGAGTTGGCTGCGTCTAATGGTGATAATATCGGTTTTTGCAGTGATCACTAGGGATGGCAACGTTATGCCTCCATTTGTATTCTTAAGAGCCCCAGACTCAACACAGTGGCCTGCATCAAGTGCCATGAGAAGGTAAAGTTAATCTGGGTCAAGAGAGTGGCTGTTGGATCACTCTATGCCTGGCAACAAAACCTGGCACCATGCCACACAAACAGGAGAATACATACGTGGCTGTCAGACTATATCTGTGACCACATCATTCCTTATATCTGGTCATCTAACTCCTCTAAGTCCCCATTTGATTAATATGCGTGGAATGCGGATGACCAATAGACCAACAAAACTTTTTGTAACACTAATGAAGAACTGAATGCCATAAGGCAACATTCAAAAACTTAAACAGGGAAGCCGCCCAAAAGAGTTACATGAGATTCTTTATATATATATATATATATATATATATATATATATATATATATATATATCAGTGTGTGTGTGCGTGATACAGCGAAACAGGCTTGTTTATGTGGATGACTAATATATTATGCTCTCATTACGATTGAGCTCTCTGGAGAAGAAAATTTTAAAAACAGTTTCTACTTCTGCTATACGCGTGACTCTTCAGAAATGAATTGAGTTCTCCCGGTGACTGGCGTGTGTATACACAGCTTATACACAACACGTTAAAATAACCCTTCTCTGATTCCACCAAATCGGTCGAGTTTCGAACCCGTCCAGAAGCAAGTGGATGCGTCTAGCCACACTGATGAGCTGTGATACAGCGAAGCAGGCTTGTATATGGATGACTAATATATATATATATATATATATATATGTGTGTGTGTGTGGGGGGGGGGTGTGGGTGTGTTTCGTTAAAAACGACAGAGAAGGAAGGTTTTATTAATTTTTCATTTATATTTTCCGTATTTTTACATGTTTCGTGTTTGCAGAAAATAATGAATCTAAAAATGTTCTATAATTTTCGACTTTCCAAGTGCTTTTACCTACTTCAGTGGCCATTTTCAAGGATGTTCTTTTTCCATGTTTTTATTTTTTCCTCAGGGTTTAAATGTAATATATTTTCTTTTAAAGGACCGTTCATTAAAACTATCACATGATACGCGCCAGATGGGCATCACGTGAGCATCTATTTAAAAAAAAATTAAAAACACCATTTCCATTGTTAAATAATGCAAGGTTGATAAGAGTAGAACATTGTTTGATATATAATGCCTCTGTTATAGCGAGTTTTTATTGACATTGTGAATTAAATATTATTTCTATATTTTCAACCAATTTTTCTTAAGGTTTCTTGTAAATTATGGGTTAATAAATGTTTTTTCTTTATTGAAATATTTTAGGTGGTATGTAAGGCGTCTACCTAGAGAAATTGCAGCATGACCAACATAGGTAATTGATCGATGACAAGAAACAATCTTGTACAAAGTATTGCAATTAATACATCGCTAGTTGAGATTTGATGGTGTTATTTTGATTGAAAGCAACAAGGTTTGCAGCCTTTCATTATTTTTAAATATAATTTTAGATGTTTTTGAGGAATTACGGCAAAAATATGGTCTTTAATATTTTTCATATAGCATCTTGGAAAAATCAAATAAATAATTAATAAAATCTTCTTTATCGGCCGTTTTTAATGAATCGTGTTTATTAGAAAGGTTATGGAGAGGGAGAGAGGGAAAATGAAATAGTTTCATCAGTTAACACTGAAAATATATTTCAATGACATATTATTTTGCAATAAATTCATTTTAAATCATTTGTTTGATCATATAATGTATATTTCTTATTATATTGTATACATCACTTCTTTGTTTCAGTAATATTCAACGTTCTCTTGTATTATTTTCACTTATGTGAGTCAGCTGATAAGATTCATTTCATAAACTGTGCGCCGTTTGAGCCTTAGCAGCTTCTATCATATAATGTATAGTTATTATCATATAATGTAAAGTTAGTATTGTATTGTATACATATCTGCTTTGTTTCAGTAATATTCAACGTTCTCTTGTATTATTTTCACTTATGTGAGTCAGCTAAGATTCATTTCATAAACTTGTGCGCCGTTTGAGCCTGAGCAGCTTCTATCATATAATGTATAGTTATTATCATATAATGTAAAGTTAGTATTGTATTGTATACATATCTGCTTTGTTTCAATAATATTCAACATTCTCTTGTATTATTTTCACTTATGTGAGTCAGCTGTTAAGATTCATTTCATAAACTGTGCGCCGTTAGCAGTGTATCGGATAAGAAATTAATTAAAATCAACCTTCTTCTTCACTTTTACAAAAATTCACAACGACGTGTGAAATCCTGGTTATTTTCAAAGAGTAAAAGAATCGACCATCTGATTAAAGAAAAAGTCGAAACCAGATTTTGCAAGTAGGTGTTAAAATGCTTTTTGACCAATGGGTGCGACTTGTACGACATGAAAAGACTTAGCAATCCAGTGCGAAATTCAAAAGGACATATAAATGACTTCGCAGCTCCGGAGACTCAGATGGAAGCAGCGAAAGAGACACACACATTTGAATTATAACTTCCACTACAAGCAACTCGCACATTGTCCTCTTTCTCTTTGTCCTTATCTCTTTCAACAATTACTACTACAAATATTTTGTACGAACTCTACACTTAACCTCTTGATAATGTTTCCAATTGAACTTCTACAACTTGTGATATTCATTCCTTTTAATAAATTTCTACTTTAAAATGCAAAATGTATATTTATTCTTCTTACGCTATTCCACACAATTCCACAGATCCCAACCTACCGACAATAAACCTTCCGATTGTAGAAGTCAAATAACTTACCTTTCAACTTGGCTCTCTTCTTTTGTCTCCCTGATATGGTGAACATTCAAGAGTTTGGATATTGTGCTGAATACTTATGAAGCTTAATATACACACTGAAATCACCAGCCAATCGATGCTTACTGAATAGAATTGTCTGTAACAGAATGGAATCTCCCAGGTTATTATTTAAACCACCTACCAATTTGCCCTGGTGGTTTTTGGTCAGTTAGACTCAACTTCTATTCTAGTTGATTACTGGCTGGTTGTTCCATAAGAATTTTACTCTGATGAAAACCATTTGATAATAAAGTCTGCATAAAAACTGTAAGCTCTAAGGAGTTCGAGTCTGACACAAGGCCGAATCAAAGAAACATTAACCAGCTCCCTACGCTCTAACAGCTTCTATCATAATTAAACCGACAAGGAGTATTTTCAAATGAGCAACAAATACAAACAACCGTTTAGACTGTCTTGGTCTGCAAAATATTTTTCTCAAGTATTAACATTCGTTCTAAACGACGCGCTGAAATTAACTACACATTCTCCTAATTTTGCCGAACAAAATTTCAGATTACTAATGACTAAACATGTGGATAACAACTTTTAAGTAAAAAGGGCGCGAAAACGAAATTTAGAAACAAAATGTGCCAGTTAAAATTTATGTGACACATAATGTGGAAAACGAAATTGATAAATTTGACCCTCACAAAACATAGTGTTAAATAATATCTTGGTAGATGTGAAATTTTGTGCAAAAGTGTAATTTGCACTGGGTGACGCAATGATATGTCATTGAAGGTGTAGATAGGTACGTCCACTCATTTTTCGATACCTAAATTTAAATTGAAATTTTAAAAATAAATAAGTAATCTTCAACTTTAAAATTAGCTTTAATTGAAAGCCATAAGATTAAATTTTAATTCCACAAAGAAAAATACACTGGTATTATTTAACCCGAAATTATATTGATTTTAATCTATTTTTTTTTTGAAATCGAAAGAAAAAAGTTAAAATTTCCCACCATTTTTGATTTATTGACACATTCTGTCAACACTATGTCAACAGTAGCCCAATTTCTGTTTAAAAAATCTTGCAAAAATAAAATATACCTTGCTAATACGTCATTTAAGTCAATTTTTAAAGTTGAAACTTACCTTTATCTGATTTCAATTAAGTAATAATTCCTTACTGCCAGAAATTTAGAAAAAACAACTTTTTAACTGTGGTAGCCCTACCTGTCATCACCTCGATGACGCAATGGCAGGGTGTTAAAAGATTTACGAGCTCCGGAAGTTGTCAGACGGAAAGTATTGCGACCATACGCGCCAAAAAAAAACACAAAATTTTAATTTCTTTTTTTTTGGTTTTTAACTAAATAGTAAAATTTAAAATAATAATTTCAGCAATTTTATAAAATATATTTATATTTAATAGAATTTTATTTTACATTTATAGCCAGACATTTGAATATGCTTTCTGAATTACTGCAGATGTTAGAATTATGTAAACATGTTATGACTCTTATGGAACACCGTACTTACTCAAAAAGGGGAACGTAAATGAACATATTTGCACAGAATTTTTTTTTTTAAATTAATTAAAAAAAAAGGGCTCAGCGATTTTTATTATACTTTTCAATTTTAGATAGGCAATATGATATTCAGCTATTAACTATAAAGAAAACTCGAAATCACGTCTTTGGAGATTTAAAACATATTTTTAAAAGTTTTTAAATTATTAAATTATTTTAATGTAAAAAAATTAAAAAAAATAAAACTATTATTTTAAAATTTTAATATTAATCGGAAAGAATTTTCTTCTTCAGAGTATAATGTCCTCAGTAGTTGTGACTTATTCCAGTAATTAAAAAGATTATCAAAATTAATTATGTCGGAGTTTTATTGCATTTTTTATTTTACTCTTCGGAGAAGGTTATTGGTCGTGATTTCAAACTTAAGATAAAAGAAATGGGTGATTTATATTTCCCAATGAGTCCTGCGTTGAAGTAATTAAACAAAAGTTTGCCACTATTTAAAATTTTTTAACAGTCAGGGATTTACGTGAAGGGTGGTTAACAGAGCTAAAAAAAAATATTTTTACCAAGATTTTAAAAGAATATAAATTTCAGAAGTAATTTCATTCATTTGTGAATGAATACTGAAAGTTTCATTAAAATCTGACAATTATTTGATTTTTGAGAGAATTTCCAAATTAATGTGTTTTCAACCTAAAAAAGTGGCAAATGCAAAAAAATGGCGTCTATTGTAAAACAGTAGTAAACGTTTCTTAGCCGCTAAAATCAATCTAAACAAAACTTTGACAATATTTCGAAAATGTTAGAAAGGATTAAAAAAATTTAAAAAATAATTAAAAACTACTTTGATCTTTCTTCTTAATAATAATTTAAACATTTTGACGATAAAACTTTATTTTAGTGAAGTTTGTGGCGTTTTGCATTACGCTATTGCTGTTTTTCCGTGCAAAACTGGAGGTACCTAAGAACGCAGGTGGCTGGCAGATTTTGTTTTGACGACTAGAGTTAAAAAGGTTAGCGCCCGAGATGATACGGATGGCACCAGAAGCGCGAGGTACCATGATGACAATTATTTAATGTGGCATCAGCTGTCACAGAGAGCCAGTTTAGTAGAGTCTAGAGAGTTAACTTTATCAGTTGCAGACAGCAGCCAGTCTGGCTGGTTGGCTGGCGGTCTCGATGTGTGCGTACTTCGACCCTACCAAATCTCTTACTCGACGACCAAGTCACTGAAGAGAAGTGAATAAAGATATAAATATATATTTTTTATTTTAATACAAAGTGTTTGTATCTGTTAATTTTATCAGTTCAAAACTGAAGTCATTTTGATTCATCTTGTGTCCAGTTTATTTCGTCATTTATCTTTGAAAGATAATCAATATTTTGTTTGAATGTAAAGCAGTTTATGTATCGTCAAGTATGAGAGGAAAACACTGCCATTTTTGGTTGCAAAGTGTCGCGGAAGAAAAAGGGGCGGTTTATTCCTCGTCAATAATGATTCGAGAATATACTAGAAGTGGCATACAGCAATAATAAAGACAAGAGGTGTATAAGGAAACATCTTGTATGTTACTAAACAAACTTGTGTATTTCATTGATGTAACCGTTACTGCGTGGTATAGTAAGATGGCACACATGCTTGCATTGCTTCCCAAACTTTTATCTTTGGGAAACATTTTCGTAATTGAAATTTTATGAAAAAAAACATTAAAAAATATTTGAGAAAGAGTTAAAGGAGATATCCGCGGTTTCGAAACAGAATATCATAATTGATGACATTCTCCTCCAATTTGCGGAGCCTACATACTTAATATGTGTGATAAAATTATTGCAGTTATAAAATCCGTCAATAATTATTAACTCTTTATACTGTGTCTCGTGCATGTAGTAACATGTTATCCATAAATATTTAAATGTTGACATTTTTTTTTAAACTCTTTCTAAATCTTTCATTGCCTAACAATCTTTCCGCTTTGCTTGCTGTCTTCTTCAGTCATTCCGTTTGGGAACCAGTGACGTAGAGCTATGAACGATAGAAGTTGTGGTGAGCCCTGATCACCCAAGTCGAGAAAAGATTTGGCATATAAATGAATAAGAATCGTAGTTGAAGAGAATCTAAAACTAATAGCACAATTAATTACCAAAATCTATATTACTCTCAATTCAACATGAATTCCGCGGTATGAATTCAGAAAATCTTCAGGACACTGCGAAGGGGTTCAATTTTACCTGAAAGGTTCTTGTATGAAGATGACGGTTTTATAAGGAACTACTTCTGGAAAGAATCATCACAAACGATTACAAAGTAAATAAGTTTTAATTTTTTCAGAGAAAAAAAAAGTTTGACTAAATTAGAACCCACTGCCAAAACCAGGATTATACTCTGAAGCTTGGTGAAAACATGATGGGTGTCCGTCTGCCAATTCAGGGAAATAATGTCTTCGTCAGGAAAACTAGACAATAGTCTCCATTGAACGAAAAAGAAAGGCGAGCTACACTGAACAAGAAAAATTGTTTTACTACCGCATGACAAAGGCACGAACACACGTTTTAAGAGGAATGTCAGAAAAATAACGATTTTCTATACGGATGGTTTACCTCATCTGCTCGAGTATTCCGAACTAGATTATTCATTTCCAGCCATTTACAGCATTTCTCGGATAAGTTACGATATAAAAGTTCTGAAAAGGTTAAAAATGAAATAGAGTGATGATTCCTGTTTCGAAAAGAAAAAGAAATTGTGTTGAAAGATGACTCGATTATGAAAATAGATAGATACGAAATGATTTGAGATAGATACGAAATTATTTGAGATAGATAGATAGATAGATAGATAGATAGATAGATAGATAGATAGTACCTATTGAGATATTCTGTTCATACAGAAACACTAAACATATTCGCATATAAATCTCATATAATTTCTCGTTTGAAAATACCAATAGAATAATATAGATAGATAATATTTATAACGGCTGGCCACTCGTATTCTACGCGGACGACTAGCTAATCCCCATTGCTGACACTTGCTTAGACACATTTGGGTTTATTCAACACCAACAGTGCTCATCTGTGGTTTATACCGCAACTATACTTAGTTACAGTTTTGGGGAGAGACCGCGTTATCTAGGATGAACAACAGTCTGAACAAAGCTAGGACGCTCAAACCCTTGCTCACGAGTATAACTATCGACGATTCATCAAAGGGAGCCGTCAACCCAGTTTCACTCACATGGCTTGGGTCAACCCGTGGTATGGTTTTCAGCTGGGATCGCCTCCTCCAGACCGATAACATCAATGAAAAATTGGCCGAATGTTCAGAAAGCGAACGTTCTAACCACTCGGCCACGCGCCCATAAAGATAGCTACGTGTATACATAAATGACTAAGATACGGCTGAGATAGATAGATAGATAGATAGATAGGTAGATAGATAGATAGATAGATAGATAGATAGATAGATAGATAGATACCGTGACAAAAAAAAAGAATATTGCTTCACTTATGAATTATTCTGCTTAAAACATTTGCTATGAATCGCGTTATATAAAATAAGAGTGGGTGTCTTCTTAAGTATCGGTTTTAGTCGTTACATGGCTGTGAGCGTGTGCGTACACACACGCATACACAAACGAACACTCACACACAGACACATACACGTATGTATATATATATATATATATATATATATATATATATATATATACGCATACATACATACATATACGTCTGCCTCTATGTGTGCGCGTATGTGCGTATGGGTTTGTGAGCTTGAGATAGATAGATAGATAGATAGATAGATAGATAGATAACGTGACGAAAAATGTTACTTCACTTATGAATTATGCTGCTTAAAACATTTGCCACGAATCGCGTTATATAAAATCTAGGGCATAAAAGTGGGCGTTTCCATAAGTGTCGGTTTTAGTCGTAGCATGACAGCGGGCGTGCGTGTACACACACGCATACACACACACACACACACACTTACTCACCCACACATGCACACACACATATATGTATATGCATATACGTCTGCCTCTATGTGTGTGCGTATGTGTGCATGAGCTTGTGTACAGCGAGAAAAAGAAATGAAAATAGATATAGTATGACAGAGAGATTCGTCGTACTATATGCCAATATTGATGCATCTGGATATAAATATATACGTATATCTTTGTCATAAATGTCACTTTAAAATAATGACGGCTATATATCTATCAATCTGCTGATTTTTATATTTTCAAAAGTCATCCCTGGATCTGTATTCATGCAATTAACTCTGTATATAAGAATAGATGGTATTTTAAGTCATTGAAAATGCAATAACAAAACAAAGCAAAACAAAAACAGCTTGACATCACCTGCTACCTAGTGAGATACTCCGTTTATACAGAAACACGAAATATATTCGCTAATAAATCTCATATAATGTCTCATTTTAACATAACAATAGTACAACTCATAAAAAGCGAACATCATCATACGTGTTTGATAAATATATTGCTCCATTTTATTTTCTAATGCATCCACTGACTATTTTTTCCTGTTTCCCTCTTTAGATCATGAAGTCATTAATAGCCCACCTCGAGCTAAAAATTAGATATCCCATACCGAAACAAGAAGTTGCCACTAAGCACCTACATCTACTATTGTGATCAATTTTCTTCTACGAATTAGATGCCTGTTGTCAAATCAAAAATTTCAACGCTATTACTAACATCATAGAATGAATGGCTGCAGTACAAAATGAAGTAGTTTCAACTGTCACCCCGTAGTGGAAAAACCTGTCGAAAGCCTTGGAAATGTCCAGAGAAACCGCGCGAGCCTCATCAGACTCTTCAAGGGCCTGTAGCATGTACTCCGTTACGGTTGATAGCAGGTCGGCCGTGGACCTGGCAAAGCGGAATCCATATTGCCTGTCAGAGAAGAGTTTGTGGGCAGTGAGATGATGAACTATTTCAGCATTGATTATGGCCTCGAATACTTTCCCGAATATCGGTAGAAGATTGATAGGGCCATAGTTGATGGGTCCGAGGGTTCACCACAATTCTTAAATACAGGAACGACTGAAGAGAACTTCCAGCATACAGGAAAGCAGGAAGCAGAAAGGCAGTAGTTAAATAGTTTAGAGAGGACAGGGGAAAGTTCAGGAGCACACCTCTTAAGGACTATCACCGGGATTCCATCGTCTCCACACGCCTTTGGGGGCCGAGTTTTGAAATTACTCGGGATACTACTGTCGGGGTAATATATACGTTGTGCAGTTTGGCCTCAGTTCTAATAGGGAAGTCGGTTGGGTGCACTCCGGACGAGTCAAATGTGGAGTTGGATGAGAATCTGCGGGCAAAGCACTCAGCATTGTCCGCAGATGACATGAGAACCTCAAATTCATGGATTAAAGGAGGTATTGAAGATTTCCTATTGTTGAGCACTCGTTTGCAAATCCTCCAATAGTCACCTGGAGCCGAACTTGCGGTCAGCTATGCGCTGTCGCATTCTCTCAGCAAACAACCGTTTGGCGTAATTTAGGGTTCTCTTGCACTCATTGCGAGCAGATATGAATAGGCGCCTATTGTGATCAGATGACTGTCTCCGGAATAGACGGAAGTAATGGTTCCTGTGGGCAATGGCGGCTGAGCAGGCCGGAGAGAACCACGGAGAGGAATGAGGTTTTAAGCAATGCTTCCTGGTTGGTATTAAGGCATCAATGCCAGCTTTCACCCATGACGAGACCTCAGGGGCACACTCATCAACTGATAGGTCGAACAGTTTTCCCCAAGGGACGTCGCAGAGGAAATCGCGAAAGGCATCCCAGTCAGCTTTTTGCTAGAGGTAGGATGTCCTATAGGTAGTGGACTCTTGGTGGGAGTGAGATTGGGAAGAAATACTGAGAGAGACTACAGCGTGGTCGGAGTTACCGAGAGGGCAAAGCTGCGAGACTTGACACGCGTCAGGCGCAGAGGTGAAACATATATCTAGTAGTGAGGAATGACCCGATGGAGTGCTTGGGAAGCGAGTGGGGAAGTCCACCACTTGCGTAAGGGATTGGGAAATAGCGAAGTTCATGGCGGGAATGCCCGTTGGATCAGTACCGGCGTTTTCAAGCCACTCAGAGTGATGGGCATTGAGGTCTCCAAATACAAATATGTGGGCGAATAGCTGATAGGAAATAGCCTTATCTATGTCATCAGCAATGCTGTCTAGTAGGGAGAAGTCAGGAGAGTAGGGAGAACGGTAAAGAAAGAATAGGTAACTAACCGAACTGAGGAGAGACAGGCGGAGACATGTATTGGTGGTCAGTAGATTTGAGTGAAGTCACCCTAGCTATGGGGAGGTGTTCGCTGACGTAGACACCCAGCCCATGCATGTGGACGGTGGAATCATTCCCTAAAAGGGGAAGATAACCAGGGATGGAGAGGTCAGAGGAGGGAATAGCTGAGTTGAGGTTAGTTTCGCAGAGCGCAAGGATGTCAGGGGACTTTTCATGCAGGAACGCTTCTACACTAGGAAAGTTAGTACGAATGCCCTGGATATTAGTGAAAGAAAGGTTAATGGGTTTAGGTGGTTTGAATTTAACTGGTTTAGGGTCGTTTCTGATTTATTTAGTCATGATTTTGTTTATAGAAATGGACCTAGGGTAGAGGATACAGGCGGTAATTATCCACGATCTGTGCTGGGAAGGAAACTGGCTAGGGCTGCAACAAGGTGTGGCCTCGGGGTTGCCAACCGTAAGCGCTTGCAGGGACACCTATCCATGCGCAACATGGCACTACAAGAACCCCGATATTATACAACTGTTGATCAGAGCAGCTGCTTCTGACGATACGCAAGAGTTAGCGCTCCTAACTACCAGTCGGAAGCAGCAACCAGGAAACTGCCAACCCGGTACCCTCACAGTGATGAGCCGTTGCCACCAACCGGCCAGATCGCAGGAAACTCACGGACGCACCAATACCAAGGTCTGATGAGAGAGAAGAGAAAGCCGGAAACCACATCCTAAACAGGAAACAAGGGGCAAGCCTCTACTCCAGTTCAATAGACGTGGGAGGAGTATGAACCGGGCGATAGTGTGACCTATCTACTCCTATTTTAAAAAAAAAGAAAAGAAAAAAAAACTTCCAAGAATGGAGAGTTAACTACGTTTTAACTTAGTTAAAGTCCAAATGAAGCATGAACGCCAAAAAGTGAGAAAAAAAAAAGGAAAAAATATACAGATTTAAGAAACAAATCATACATACCACAGAGTTTAACACAGGAAATTTGAATTAAGAAAGTTCCACTATCTTCAACTCTTGCTTTTCCCAAAAATTAACATCGAGTTAAGCTGCTTGGTAAATTTGAATTTGAAGAGCAGACCATAGCGGGGAGGATAACAAATGGCTGCTGATACCTTGGCCAGGATAGCTGCGCATAACAGAATAAATAAATAAAAATCCCAATTTTTTTTTTCCAAATGAAGCATGAACGCCAAAAAGTGAGGAAAAAAGTGTTAGCCCTAAACTTAAATAGGTTAAGATTATAGTAATTTAAAGAGTATCCTTTTGGGAGTTTGTATCACAGAGCAACAGTTCTTAGATGGAAGAAGCCCGAATGGAACGTACTTCTAATTAACGGAATTTTATTGAATGGGAAGTATTCCCCCTTGTGTACGTGTCAATTGAGTGTTTTCAAAATCAAACCCTTTGAGTCAAACTTTGGCTTTTGAAAAAGCACCTAAATTGAAGTTTGCGAGCCTTTCTCTAAACTAATGTACTAGACTTTCTCTTTCAGGTGTCTGTATCGTATATGCAATATTAATAATAAGCAAATGCTGTATACCAAATATATAAAGGATGGCAAGGTAAGACTCTCTATGGACAATACACTGCCCGTACCAAAAAGGTGATGTAAACGAACCCTGTACTTATCAGTGGTTATTTAGTGCTGAATAAACAGCTGAAGCCGAAGGTTTTACTCTTACTGCGCATGGCCAATGCTTGCTTGTTAGCGATTAGCAAGTACACACGTTAAACCAAATGCAGATTCTGTGATAGATATCCAGAAACAATTGAGCATAATTTATCAGGTGGCATAGTGTTAGCACCAACTGAATATAAAAACTGGCACGATGGATAGAGTCAATATCTGCACTGGAAATATCCTACTTTTACGGGATGTAAACTGCAAGAAACTGGTATGAACATAACCCAGGTTCTGTAAAAATTTTATGAGACTTTACAATAGACAGACACAAAACAATCAAATTTAAACGCCCAGAAATTTTGATCAAAGAGCTCAATAGCAAAAAGTGTTTTGTTATTAACATGGCATTCTTTGCAGATTGTAATATACTTTTGAAGATCTTAAAAAACGATCAGAATACAATCAAAATAATAATAATAATAATAATAATAATAATAATAATAATAAGAAGAAGAAGAAGAAGAAGAAGAAGAAGAAGAAGAAGACACACTTTTGCATGGTCAATATGCAGAGCATGCAAATAAACCCAATATTGATAAAGTTCATAAAGTGAATACACATCGAGGGTAAGGAGCATCTGGATTAAAGTCTGAAACAGAAGGCTTTATTCTTGAAGTTCATGGCCAGAGTCTTTTTACTATGAATTTTCAGGAAAATATGAATAATTATGTAGGTCCAGAATGTAGGTTCTGTAGCAAATATCAAGACCATCTAATTTCAGAAAGTTCTTCACTTAATCCAAATGAATATAAAAGTCGTTGCTATAGATTGGGGCAATATTTACTCTGGACAACGTGCAAACACTTTGAAAAATATGTAAAACAAACACTGTTATGAATATCAACCAGCACCGGTTACAGACATAGAAGATGTCACCATTCTTTGGGATTACACCATCTATACAGAAAGGTAAATTGAAGCAAATAAGCCGGGTTTTATTGTCAAAAACCGGAAAGAAAAACTTGCCTAATAATTAATATGGCTTGTCCAGCATATTGTAATATAACAACCAAGGAATTTGAAAAACTATTGAAGTATAAAGACCTGGAAACTGAGTTAGAAAAAAATGTGAAAATTGAAAACAAGAATAGTATCAGTCATAGTAAGTGCGCTTGGAATGATAAAAAAGGGAACAAAGCAACACATTGAAAGAATTCTTGGCGACCCCAGATTAAGAAATGTACAAAAATTGTCTTGATAAATATAGCAGACACATAAAGAAACAATTTATCCGCATAACGCTAGTGATGTTAGGGAAGTTAGAAAAACGAATCATATAATGTAATCCTAACAGTACCCGACTAGTTGCTTCAGATTTCCTCTAAGACCTGGTTGCTAGTGTTACCATAGCAGAAATCAAAATATGACGATGGTGAAAATAATAACAATAATAAATAATTTGTAATAATAATAATAATAATAATAATAATAATAATAATAATAATAATCAAATTAAAACCTAACTGCACTAATTTAATTTCCCCTTATAGCTATTTGTTACTAATCTACCTGGCTATGAAATTATAAACTCAGGGCTGGCAAATATTAAATTGTAAGGAACACCTCTCTAAAACAATGCTTTCTATGCATTAATAGGCTAAATAGTTTTAACAGCTTAGCATGAATTAATGACAGGAAAGATGTTCTAAAATTTAGTAATGATTAAATTGAGAGAGCTGCCCCACAACTTTTGCCATTATAGATTCTTCTTTGGAATCTGTCGGTACCTATCAGAAGGTCCACATCAGATGTATCAACAGCATACAATGTATAGACAAATGTTAGCTTTATAATGTTGTAAAATAGATTATGTCGAGAAAAATTATCTTTTATTACACAGTGAAATAAATTTTCTAAGCTGTATACCAAACATGGGTTCAATATAAACGTTCCTCTTAATAGTAAATGTTAGACGGGCAAGTTGCAAAGAGTTATTCACCTGGAGAATTCTATGAAACGTGGCTGATGGAAGACAAAAATGTCATACGATGAAAACAGTTCCGTTTCGTTTTCTAGGTGATAACATTAACAAACCAAGTTAACAACGGATTGAAGGTTATTTTCGAGATCAGCTGCCAATTTGACTTTACCGAACCTATCAGACTTACCAGTAAAACAGGTGTATGAATGATAAAAATGTTTATTTGATATAACTTTTAGCGTAGTATTTGCATATACACACCAATACATACAGAGAGACAAACAATTTAGTATATAGAATTGAGCTCTCAAAATTTACACAAAAATCTAAAACTTTCGAAATAGAAAATAAGATCGTATAAATCAAATATAAGAAAGACATTTTAAAATAAATATAAATTTATACAAGTCAAAATAGTCTTGTAGAGATAAAAAATATTTTTAAATTAAAAGCTAATTCTTATAAAGAAAATGTAATGTTTTGCTAATTAATGTAACTTTGTACAAATCAAAATAACTTTTTAGTATCCAAATGTATTTTTTACAACAGGGAATAATATATACTAAATCTTTCACTTAAAATAAATATTTACAGATAGAAAGTACATTTTTACAAATGGAAATATTTTTGTAGGAAATCAAAAGTAAATTCATACAAATACATTTTTAATTAAATATAAATGTATACAAATCGAGACTAAATTTTTGAAACTGAAACTTTCTTTTTACAACACAAAAACAATGTTTTTAAAAATCAAAATAATTTTTTTAAAGGAAAATTAATTTTTTAAAACTCAAGACTAATTTTTCGGGAAAAACAAAAAGACTCGATGTTAAATTTTAAAAATCCAGACCTAAATTTGTGCAACTTAAACTTTTGTATTTATAAGAATTAAATTTGAATAAAAATTAATATGTTCTCCGCTCTGCGGATAAAACGCCGACACAGATATATAAAAATATGCAATATCTCTTTTTTATTGTTTTCTTAAGTGACTTAGTTGAGTAGAGAATATGTGTTGGTCAGAGGTGGGCACGCGCACACGCCTGACTGGTTCTCTTCTCTGAAATGATCTGAATTCTATTGCAGACTGTGGTCTCTCTGATCTAAATAATAGTTGAGCATCGCTTGACATGTGTAACTTCCGTTGCATTTTGTTATATGTCGAGTGCTGACTAACTTTGACCTCTGTTCGTCGAATCAAAACCTAGCCTACAAGTGTGTTTTTCAGCACTCACAGACATTTCAAATCAACATCTATTTTCCTTTTATTTTAATCTTGCAAAAAAAAAAAATGCGAATACACTTCTGGGCCAAATTTTATACTGTAGTAAACGAATATACAACAAAATTAATTATTTGAAACTTTGTTAATTTTTAAATCAATGGTAATTAATGAGTAGAACTTTCTAAATATATTTTAATTTATATTTTGCAGCAAAAATATTAGTTACTTGCTTTTAATCTGTAAATAAATTACATTTTGTTGGCAAAACTATATTATTGATCGAAAAATATTGCATTTGATTGTTTTTCAAAGTATTTTGATTTCTATACACTTATAACTTTTTCTTATTTTTTTACAGGTCGAATGTTTGGTGGATACTTGGCCTTTCATTAAAACAACACAACTTAGAATGATATATATTATATTTTTAAAGTTACAGATAAACATTCAGCATTTTTAGTGTATTGGTTTTAATTTTAGTCTTTTGCAGGCTCTTGTTATTTCAAAAACATTCCATTTATTATTCGAATATCCACAATACATTTTGCTAAATTATTATATTGAAATTATATGAAAAACATTATATTTAGTTTTCCCCATTAACCCCTCAGAAGACTTTTTGAGATTACTAAAAGGGATGTAGATTTGATTCTGTTTAAGGGAATCATGAAAAATAACAATATCATTCGATTTAGATATAAAAGTGAAAAAACACCTTTCAGCAAAACAAAGATCGTAAACACTCTTGTAAATTATATAAAAATTAATTCATAATTAAAAGAAGGAATACAATTCTTGATATTAACGTAAATCTCCCAGGTAATTCAACATTAGATTAGTATGGGATAAAATGAATAAGAAAATGTAAAGAGCATACCAAAAGAATGCTTTAAGAATGTTTGCTTTTTGCCATTAATTTTCTTTGCAAAAACTGTTGGAAAGAATGTCAATAATCTGTAAAGTAGTAATTAGGCAGGTAGTGAGTTTATTGTAGAAAACAAAATAAGATGTTGTTGCTCGTTAATTTTATAGTTAATTGCTTATTAATTTTTTAAATAAAAGAAAATAAACACTAGTTACGGAAATTTTAACTTTTACTTAAAAAAAGTACAAAGACATCTCATTTTAAGTTATACTTTTTGTTGTGTCTATGTTGTATATTATTTTTGTGTCATGACAAATACACTTATGCACACGCTGTTTTTTTCTGCGGGTGTACTTTTTTATTGTTAAGTATTTGTCGGATTGCTTGTAGTGATTTTTATTCTGTTGTATTGAATTGTGTGATTTAATTGATTAAATTAACCGGTGCGGTAATACAGTGTTTACGTAATTAATGTGTGTATTGATCAAATTATTTTAAAAGCCTGATCACCTAAGAGTGTTAAGGATGGTGTTTTTAAGTAAATTCTATCATTAGTGTTTTTCATTTAGATATTTTCAGTCTTTGTTCGAAATAATTTGACCACGCGAGAGTAGAGGCGAGAAGTTTTAAATATAGGAATCCATTGGGATAACCAATCGCTTCTCTTATCTATTATAGGCATTTGAGAATGTTTGTGAAGATTTTGTAGTTAATTTTGTTCAGGTTAGTTTATGTACCATGAAGTTCATAATGATCGTTGCAGTGGCAGTACGTTTAACTTTATCGTCGTTGTAGCAGACTTTCATAATTGGAAATGGTCTAATATTAATATTTATAGTTTTCAACTGTTTTATGTATACAGCTTCGAGTATCTTTAGTTTTTTTTATTGTTTTCGTGTTTAAGTATGGTTGTGGTTTCGTGGTCATGTGAGTCATCTTTCATAATGACTGATGTAAGCCGAAAGCTCAGAAAGGATTTAATAAAAAACATTTATCAATATTGTGATTTCCTTTCCTCTTTCAACGATAATGCTATTAAGCTTATCAGACGATATAAAAAAAAATTACATAAAATAAATAGACAAATCTTTTCTATATTATTTAATGAAACATGCATCAATGAAAAAATGCTGCCTAAATACACACACACACACAATATATATATATACCATCCGCCCGTGTATTGAATACTGCTGCCACATGTAGTCTGGTGCCCCTGCTATTCATCTCGGGGTTCTTGACAAAATTCAACGCAGAATCTGTAATGTGATCGGTCCCGACTTGACAGCTCAGATGCAGTGACTTTGTCACCGGTGTAATGTGGCTTCCCTGTGTCTCTTCTACAATCACTTTTAAGGCTTCTGCTCCGATGAACTTAGCTCACAGGTGCTTCCTATGTATGCATTTAATCAAGCTACTACACTAGCAACTAGGTTCCACTTTTTACAGTGAAACCAATAAAACGTAGTCGCAACTTCTACTCAACAGCTTCTTCCTCGCACTTCCGCCTGTGGAATTCCCTTCTGTATACTTGCTTCCCCGACAGCTACAATCTCCAAGAATTTAAATGTAAGGTCAATAGTTTTATTCTATCACACTGAATCACATCCTTTTTTTCATGCTCTTTTCTCTTTCTACTCCACTCTCATCACACAAGTATTCTCATCCTTCTCTTACCCACTTCCTGACACCCCCTGTAACTTGTCTTTCTTTCTCATCATTTTCCTCCTATGTATCCCCCTGCACACCCGTGGCAGTTAACTTGCTTACGATGAAATGATTAAATATATATATATATATATATATATATATATATATAGGCAGCAACCTTTCAAACATTATTCATTAAATTTGATCAACAAGGAAAATTTAATTATTACTTATTAAGTTTTCCCAGTGTTTTAACATTTTTTCCGTTTTGTCACATGAAGGAATATAAAAATTGACTCCTTATATAGCCTTTTCCGATGAAAGTTTTTCTCTTGTGTTGTTACTTTCCTTCATGCTTCAAACGTTACGTCGTAATTTATTTGGACGCTTCTTTGAAAGATAACGCGCGCACGTGTCTGTGTATGTGTGTGCGCGTAAAAATTAAGATATAACTAAAACTCTATATGTAAAAGCACTATATAAATAAAGAAATGAAAACTTATCGCAGATTTCATCAAATATCTCCGTTCTTGAACTAAATATATATCTCCTAAGCTAACATGACTATAGAAATCTTTACAATGCAAAAGAAACGTTTAAATGCACAACCCTCTGCTTATTTAACATATATAAATATTAAGCCAGAACTCAACTTCAATGAACATTTATGGTTCATTTAAAATATTTAAAAAAAAATTAAGTGAGAAGTCCATACCATTATGGGATAGGACTAAAATTGGCAGTAATTACAGCTTGGATTCTGCATGGGATACACTCGTGTAAAATTTGTATTTTAATCAGAGAAATTTTTATTCATTTTTTAGCTAAAACACTCACCAGTTCTTTCAATGATACTGGTAGAGGATATCAACTCCTCATTAAAAAAAAAATAACCATTAATGTCCAATGATGTTGAGATCTGAGGACTATGGTGGCCCGATAAGATGTTCTACGCTAAAATGTTCCTCGTGCCATTCATAGACAATTTTAACAGTATAAATGAGGACATTAATTATCCTGAATATGGCATTTCTCTACAGAAACAGTACCTGAACCATAGGAAAAAGTTAATCACTTAAAATTCTTTAAAAAGTCCTGAGTGCTGCTTTTAGTAAACTTACTTAAGTAACATCTGTTTTTAGAATAGTGTCGTAGCATCATTTCGTTATTATTATTAAGAATAGAATATTATATTAGATTGGCTGTAACACAAATCGTGAGTTTCTAATCACTCTTGCTAGTAAATCTCTATATAAGGGCAATGGGCTATGCGTATTAATTTCAAAAGAGCAATAGAGTGAAAGTTTATTCCAGAGATTACTGGTAAGAATTGGAACTCGGCTCAACAATTCTTTTTAACGCTTCGTAACCTGTTACAGTACAAAAATAGCTGTATATCTTTTAATACCAGGCCTTGTTTAGTCAACATTCAGTACTTTGGCTGCGACACTAGAGTGACCTTTTCAGAGCCTGTTCAATGCTCTATTTTCAGGTAAAATATGACATTAAGCAAAGAGTTCAGTTCCTGATCTCAGCGGAGAGAACAAAAATTTGGAAAGTTATCAAGCCGAATTAGAACTGAGATACACAAAGACATTGGTTGAAGTAAATATCCCTTCAAAAACCTGAAAGAAATGAAGAGTTCTATCCGAAATTTCACCAAATATCAGTTGAAGATGTCTGGAGCCATAACATCGTAAATGTTATAGTAAAGTTGAGGACAACAGTCCGAACATTATATATGTAAAGATATATATATATATAAATATATATTAGTCATCCTCATACAAGCCTATTTCGCTGTATCACAGCTCATCAGTGTGGCTAGACGCATCCACTTGCTTCTGGCCGGGATCGAAACTCGACCGATTTGGTGTCAGTCGGAGTCGCTACTCCCTAAACCATCAACGCATGGAATCAAAGAAGGGAAATTTTAACGTGTTGTATATGGATATGACACATTTTTCTTATCTTTTTAGACCTATAATCTTATAAATACCTAATTAAGGTATACGGTAAACACAAACAAATTATTTTTGTAGATGTTTCGGACATCTGACTTCACATCATTTCCAATACTTGGCAATTACATAATCGCTGACAGATGTCTTGGCCATTAATATCGCGTAATAATTATTCGAACCAATCATTTTCCACACTTTTCTGTCCTCCATGAACAACGACACTTTTTTTTTTGAAACATTAGTCAGTAAATTGTAGAGGAAATCATATCGGTGCAAAAGATGAGCATTTATCTGAACCCACGTTCCCCACATATTGCAAATGCAATTATTTTGAAAATGCACCCGAAAACTATAACGGAATATCCGATATGTCTTCTCGAAGATGTACTATGTTGAAGCATAAATAGCGTTTTGTTTTGGGTACGAGAACATAAAGAATTACGACAGTATATATTGGACAGTAACATGTCTCTATTCACTATCTACCGAACAAGAATTGATTCGTAAATCAGAACGAAGAGGAAGCGGCTAGAAATCAGGAGACATAACTTGGGTAAGTTATTTACTTCTACACATAGCTGTTATTTGCGAGACAAGCAATCTTATTAACTGTTCAAAGAAAGTAAATGTTTAATAATTTGAAAATCTATTTTTAAAAAAACTCAAATGATCTGTCAACACATTTCTCCATTATTTGTGTTTGCTGAATTTAGACCTCTGCTGGGAAGTGTTCTAACAGAAGCTGGAAAGAAAGATCCGAAGGCGAATTGGCATAGCAAAGGACACGTTCCAGAAGCTGAGTAAAGTATTAAGAGACAGGAAAATTTTACTAGAAACAAAGAGAGTACTGGATTGCTACGTGATATTAGTACTTCAATATGGCAGTGAATCTGAACAATATCATCAAAAATGAAGGAAAAACGTGAAGCAACTGAAATGTGGTTCTACAGAAGATTGCTACGGATATCATGGATCATGTGAGCAATGATGAGGTTCTGAAAAGGAGAAAACGAAAAGGAAATGAATACTGAGGATCAGGAAAAGAAAGCTGAAGTTCCTGGTACATACACTGAAGAATGAGAGCTTGGAGAACCTGATACAAACATGCCATATTCAGGGAAAAAGAGACAGGGGAAAGCAGCGGATAACATATTTGAAGGGCCTGAGCAGGTGGATGTCCGACCGGCGTTGTGTGGCGTAACAGAAGAAAGCGAGCTAAGAGCCACCAAGGATAAGAAGACGTGGAAAGTCATGATCGCTTACGTTCTGAAAGACAAGGAACATAGAAGAAGAAGAAGTTGTGTGTATAAACCTTGCTTTCTGTGCTCACATTAAAAATGGATCTTTAACAATAAAAATACAAGCAACTTAGAATCTAAAACTATTCAATGGCTCATAATACTGCAGTGTAAGTCAACATTATAAATTCTCGAACAATTTCGCAACGTCACGAAGTCTCACTAGACATAGATAGATAGATAGATAGATAGATAGATATGAACAGACAACAAATAGATAGATAGATAGATAGATAGATAGATAGATAGATAGATAGATAAAAAGTGACCATAAGTGTATTGTCTCAAGTACTTTCAGCCACTTCTATGGTACTTTTCAATGAAAATCTTATCTCTGGTGTTGATATTTTGTCCTTATGCTTCGATTGTTAGATAAGCGTAAAAGTAGAAGATAAAGATACACGGATATATGTAGTCTATTTTCATTACGTTCTTGTTCTAATTATTATAGAACAAGCGATAAAAAAGGAATACTTTGTTTTGCGTCTTGAACTGCGTGTATAAACACTTTCTTTTGTCATGTCCTTTCGGAACGATAATAGTTTAGGAAAGCCATAATAGTTCTTTTCCACAAGCTTTTAGCAGTGTTTGTCATTTATCAGTTCTTCTCGTCCCAGTTCTGTTCAGGCTTTTCAAAATCTTGTCAAATACGTTATTCATTTCTTTACACTTATCTCTTATCATCAGCATGCTCTGTGACTTTTAAATGTTTCGAACACCTCTTCCCTCATTATGTTTTGGAAATGTTTATAGCTTCCGTATGGTTTTAATTATAAATGAACGTTTTTGTTTCCATTTAATCTAAAACTTCGTCGTTGACCACATACATCCTTTCTTCTGAATATGTATATCTACTAAATAAAATTAAATTTGCCCGCTCCTTTTTTCTCCTTCTCTCTCTCTCTCTCTCTCTCCCTTTCTCTCTCAATCACTCTCCCCCATTCATTCTTCTTATTTATTTCCACTCACATATATGTATAATATAAGGATGCAAATGCTGAGTATCTCACTTCGGTTGGGTGGAAGCCACAATTTCAGCTGGTGAGTGACTTCAGTTCATACAGTGTTGAAGACTTGTTGCTATACAGCACACGAAAGATACAGACGTCTCAAGGCTGAAGGCAGGAAGCTCATGGTCCCTGCAGAAGCAGAAGCATAAAAATATCACCGACCTTCACTTTCTCCTCTCCTTTCATCTTTCACTTTTCACATTGCTTGTTTTATACATATATGTTATAGTTTCTCAGAACGAGATAATTTTTTTATTATATATATCTATATAAAAATTATGTTCGGGAACATTGCCTGTATGTCATTTTTATTTTAGTTATTCTGGTTATTCTTTTTATTAATGTTAATATATTATGGATAAGATAATGCTTATATGGCGGCAATGCAAACTAGAAATATTGCTTTCCTCATAGCAACCACCTATTATGCGTATAGCTTTTTCTATCTGTGTACCTTGAAGTTCATAATGATTGTTCCAGTGGCAGTGCGCTTAATTTTTCTCAGTTGTAGCAGATTTTCATAATTGGAAATGGTCTAATATTTATAGTTCAGATGATATCTGATTTTGAATAAATTTAGTTAGCTTACCTTCGACTATATCTTCCTGAAATAGGTTCTCCAAATAGTGTGTTCGTTTATCAATGACCAACAAAGCAGAATGACAAAAAAATGTTCTATACCATAAAACGGGCAACATATTTCGCCCAAATATTGGAAAGCGCAACTTAAATTAACTCCACCTTAGCAAATGTTGCATTCGATCATTCCTGACAAAAATAATTTTAACCGCGACCGCTTTTACTTCGAATTAGTTTACGCTAGAAGAACAGAAGTTCGTTCTGACGAAAATATGTTGCTATTTGTATTATTAAAATTTTCTGACTTTTCCTCTCATCCTTATTTTGATATTCGCAATGTTTCGGTCGTTATACGTTCCAACCCTCTTCAGGTGATATTCGTTGGAATTTAGAACTGAAATGTTTATATAAGCCAGTGGGATAAATTGATCTCGTTCCACGTGTCATGCCTACTCTGGATTTCCTTGTAAGGTAAAAAAAAGATCAAGACCTTCTGTGGGATAAGGTTGAAATAGTGCAGAAAGAACAACACTGAAAAATACGAAATATTGCGATCCAAACATAGACATGCATACAGTATAGAAACCAGTAATAGAAAGATCTACAGAAAAATATCAATAATAAAACTTTGTAAAAAAATGGATACTGAGACATTTGGTTTATAAGTCCTAAAATATATTTACTTATATCCAATGACACATGACCAAGTGCATAAAAATGTAATGACTTGACCCAAAGAGTTGTTAGTTCAATACCTGGCACTAGCAGAGGTGAGAAAAACATAGTAAGTTGAGTTACTAAAGAGAAATAACTGAAACAGAGTTATTCAGAAAAGGTATTAATCTAGAACAATCTAACTCGGTGGACGTTTGATTTGAAATTCGAACGTATATCACCAGTCGAATACGTTTCCTTCACTTACATACAAATACACTTGTCAAATGTATTACTCCCTCTTTTTTCCTTCCATGTATGTATTGAACCAGTCAGACAGTTAAGTGCCGTTCGTGATAAAGGGTTAGGCGATCTTGTTCCGAAAAAGACATGACTGACCGAGGAGATTTTCCCGCACTAGGCTGCCATTACTTTATGAGATAGACTTGTTGCCGATCAAGACTAAAGAAAAAAATTCTGCCATATTATTTGACACATAACTGGGTAGAAGAGACGTTTTAGTACCCTTTCCAAGGGTATTTGCTCGTAAGTAAATGCAACAAATTCAACTGGAATTCGAACGCGGATATCCGATTTCTCATTCTGAGCCTATATCAACTGCACCACAACACACATTCATCAATGGATTGAAAAGCAGAACATATTGGGTTCTATAACCTGGGTTGGCAACCAGACTACCGCAGAAAGAAATGAAAATCTACTGTGAGGAAATATTTTGCCTGGTCAGTCATGGATCAAAAGAGACATGTTTGCACAAGCGTGTATCACGTACTGCAATTAACTGATCACTGGAACGGTTTGTTGTTGTTGCTTTCTGTTATAAAATTTGATCCCGAGTTGTTTTGGTTCTATTGTTGATACACGGTTTAGAGGATTGAGCATCGTAGTGTTTGGGCTACGGTGGTACAAACCCCTGCTTCAGCCTCTTCAATTTGTATCCAAAGACAAATCTTATAAATAACCGTTGATACCGCTGGAATCTAAACAAATCAATATCTGGAAGAGGAAATTACAAGAAAAATAGTGGTTAATATAATGTTGTAAACCATAATTAGTTAAAAGCATTCACTACTATTTCTCTGGTAATTGTGTTTTCAAGGTTAGTATTAGTGGTATTTACCAGGGCTCCCACGTTGCAAAGAAGTCGATTTTTTAATTGGGTTTAACCGCTATTTCCAAAATTTTCCCAAACCCCTCGGCACTTCCTCTTTTGGGGACACTTCAGAAGCGGAGCAATAAACTCAGCCACTTCCCAATGGGGAGTTAAAGTTTGTGGTATAGCCTCCTGGAGCTTGGAAAATTTTTTAATACAAACACCAACCAAAACTTTAGGATTAGTTTATGCTCCATTTGTATCAACTGATATTTATAAGACGAAGATTTCCATAGGAATACAGCCTCCCCCGCATTGTTTTTTGACAATGTAATTTCATTTTATATTATTAAACAAGAATACACACCGCATTAGCAGAATCAATAACATCTGAAAATATTTTCAGTATTAGTATGTTATTCAAATTCAGAATAATGGACGCGAATTATAAGAATTATCAACAGTAAATTAGAAGTTAAAATGTTCAAAACTATGCCAAGGATTAAAAGCATTAATAGATAGATAGATAGATAGATAGATAGATAGATAGATAGATAGATAGATAGATAGATAGATAGAAATGATCAAATTCTAAGGAAGGAAGGAAAAATGTGATGATAGATAGATAGATAGATAGATAGATAGATAGATAGATAGAAATCAAATTCTAAGGAAGGAAGGAAAAATGTGATGATAGATAGATAGATAGATAGATAGATAGATAGATAGATAGATAGATAGATAGATATGAATCAAATTCTAAGGAAGGAAGGAAAAATGTGATGATAGATAGATAGATAGATAGATAGATAGATAGATAGATAGATATGGATCAAATTTCAAGAAAGAAACAAAAAAGAAAAGAGAAAGAAAGGAAGGAAAGAAGGAACAATAGATAGATAGATAGATAGATAGATAGATAGATAGATAGATAGATAGATAGATATGGATCAAATTTCAAGGAAGGAAGGTAGGAAAAATGTGATGATAGATAGATAGATAGATAGATATGGATCAAATTTCAAGAAAGAAACAAAAAAGAAAAGAGAAAGAAAGGAAGGAAAGAAGGAACAATAGATAGATAGATAGATAGATAGATAGATAGATAGATAGATATGGATCAAATTTCAAGGAAGGAAGGTAGGAAAAATGTGATGATAGATAGATTATAGTATTAAAGTATAAAAAAGAAAGAAAAAGATAATAAATGATACGTGTAAACAGACTGAAATAGATTGATAGCTGCGATATTAAATTACAAGAAAAAAGAAAGAAAATGAGTAGATAGATAGATAGATAGATAGATAGATAGATAGATAGATTATCTAATGTCTATATTGATCAACCTTTATTCTTTTTCAGACAGTCAAAACCAAATACATGTTTATTGAAAATTCTGTGCACTTTAACACAGGTATTGTTTATGATTGTCAGTTGAATGTTTGACGGAAATAATTGAAACTCTGCGTGTAAGGTCCTACATTGAATGTCCATTTCTCTAGGAATCTTCTGAAATGTCTGTCAGCCATCCTAAGTGCTCATGAATAAAAACACAAAAGAACGTCTTGCTCAATCGACTCTTGATCGCATGAATTATGGATTAGACGACAAACCATTCTTAGACCATTCCATAAAAGAAAAGCCGGTCAGTATAATGATCGAAATTGGTTAAGAAACGGCAGTGAGTGCGTTTTGCATGCAAACAATTGACGAGACACTTTCTCCTTAAATTCGAAAGTCTCAATTATACAAACATTGAGAATTGAACAGAAAGACGTACATAAACATATTTGGTTACAATTGACACACATACATGCGTCTGCAATAGTTGAAATATGTAAAATGTCTGTGAAAGGGATGTAATTGCACTTCACAACTGTACAACACACTACTTTTAAAAGTGGTAATATTATGCAAAGACGTAATTATTCAGAACATTCTAATAGAAATATCATGAATGTATATATGTTAAGACGTATTCCTTGAAAAATAAACGATTTAGATGAACAGCTATCAAAACTATAGCTATCTATTTTAGCTACGTGAATTGCTAATAAAAGCAGAAATATCTGAGGATTAACTCGAGTAATCCAAATGAATGTATGATGTCTATTTTTTAATTCATATGTGGTAATCCTCTATAGTACAGCGATATAGAAATTGCCCCTTTACGATTGTGGAAGAATAAATTTCTAATTAAACACAAAATCCCACGAAAACATGGGTCAGTCCTGACCAATATAGTCGTCTCTTGAGCGAGTGTGACCTGGGAGCTTTGACTTATGACCTTTCTTAATTATGCTGGCAATATGGCGTAGTTAAATCCCATTAAAAGAAGAAACGTTTCTCCAGCTAGTGCTAAAAAGTGACTGAAGAATAGATGCCAAGCCAGAATCGATAATATTGCAGACAACTCTTTGAATTTTTTCAATAACTTCTACATGTATATAAAAAACACAGTACAAGAAGCAGCAACAATAAACTACTTACCCAGTACTAATACTGTGCAAACAAGAATATCTAATCACATCAGTATATTTTTGGGTGTAGATCCATGAAGGAGAGTACACATCAAGTTTTACAGTAAATCGTCTCTTGTACGCGCTATTTCTCGAGTTAGAGCGAGTTTTTGCAGGATGTAATATCTATATTGCTACTTGTGGGTATTTAATATAGTAATAGAGATATTATTAAAATGAATGTTGAAGAGAGTATTTGTATTCTCAAAAATTTAATTAAAATATTTCTCCCTAATACGGAATCTAATCTCAAGTTTAAAACTGCTCAATTACATAATTTTTCTTTAGACATTTCGTATCTTCGCAAGTTACCTTTTCAACATTCTGCAAATAACTTATACTAGCAGTATAGCCCGGCGTTGCTCGGGTGTAATGAAAGCTTTAAAAGTAATCCATGGTCCTGGAGCTCAGACTCTTTGGACGTTGGCACGAAAGACTAAAAAGCAATAGTTGTTTCCAGTTAAAGCGAAACCGTAGACTGAAAGAAAAATGAATGGATGTAAGTCAAATTTTGATTTCCTGGTATCGATACCAAATAAGTTCTTTCGTCGTAAACTGAATTTTGAAGGCTAAATAAGTCCACTGAGTAAATGGTATCATGGCCAAGACTAAGAACTACAATTATACATACTTAGAGCAAAACCCGAAGCAAAAACTAAAATAAAAGCGCTGAAAAAATACAGACAGACAGGCAGATAAACAGACACACACGCAAACATCTTGCCTTATATATATATATATATATATTATCGATTTTCTACACTATTGTAAAAACTGCAACCTTGACACCTCTGAATATCCTTTCTTATGTCTTTGTCTATGAGGTGTATCAATTTTGCTTAAAATCTGACCACTCCTTATATAACACGATTTTTTCGATTATCGATGTTTATCGGGGGTTCCTCGACACAAAACCTACATACGAACACTCGCAGACGCTTATATTGGAACTGTGTAAATTTTCAAGACAATCGGATCAGCCGTTTTGGAATCTATACGTAACGGACACACACAGACACAAACACACACACACACACACACACACACAGACAAAGTTCCATTCATAAATAAGTTTAGTTCAGATAACGAACTTGTGTAAATAGTTGAGTAGAACAGGGGCTAGGCGGAATTATAAAGGAACCGATATTGCTTAGAGATTTAAAAACTGTTTCGTAAATTTTAGGCACCCATGTTCACTCGCGATCTCAAGGTACACAGCTTATCTTTTTCTTCTATGTGCCCTGTCCCTTCAGAACGTAGGCGATCATCGTTCTCCACGTCTCCCTATCCCTCCTGGCTCTTAGTATGTTTACTCCTTTTACACCTCGCAACCCCCGTTCCGTCATCCACCTGATCAGGCCCTGTTATCCACTGCCTTCCTCTGTCTCTTTTTCCTTCTATCTGGCCAGTCAGACGGCTACAATCTCCAGGAGTTTAAATGTAAGGTCAATAGACACCTCCTAACACACTAACCTGCTCCCATTCTATCAAACACTCTTCCCATCTGCCCAACCCTCATCCTCGCTCATCCTTACTCATCTGTCACCTTCCTCCTGACATTCCCTATGTCTAACCACTCCTTCTCTTTACCTTCCCCTATGTAGCCCCATGCGCAATAGTGGCAGTGGAATGCCTTGCTTGGGGTGAGATGATTAAAAAATAAAATTAACCCCGCGATAAATGACAGCGGTTTTACATGGATCAATTTTTGCTATATGAGTCTGTTCAAAATTTGCCCGCGCAACACCTGCACTATACAACAGAAACTCCTACGGACTTTACAAAAAGTAAAAAGAGTAGGTTATGAATAATACATAGTCGTGTTAGGTAACATTGATATATGTAAGAATGATATTAGAATCATTCAAAAATTATACTGAAATAACTGATAAATATAGAAATGATAGAAAATGTATTCAGTAAATAAAATAAAAAAAGTGTAAAATAAGGATATGCCTTCCTGTCGAACTTATTAAACATATGCAGTGAGATGATTCTGAGAAAATTAGAAATGCTATCAGGATTCAATATTAGTGGCCACAACCTTAACACCGTGGATATTTCAATGTGGTTTATATATTTACCAAGAGTGACACGCTAGATCTGATATAAATGAATAGTGAGTACGATCCTCACTAGAATACACCATTATTTCCTGTTGTGCCACATCTAATCTATTCTTAGAAAATCACCAGAAACTTAACAACATTAAATTTACAGATCAAGTGGCTTGTCTCTTACCAGAATTACTAATCAATATAATTGTAATTCTAATGTCCCATTTTTGCCTTTTTTTATTTTTTTTTCTTTATATTATTTTCGTATTGATTTTTGTAGTATTTGAATGCTTAAATTCTGTTAAAAACTTCTCGTGTGAAATTGTTTTTTTTTATATAATTTTTTCTTTCTCAGTTTTTCCTTTCTTTTTTATTCTTTTGCAATACTAGTTGGGCCTTCATGTTTATTTTTTGGGACTGGCCTGCGCCATTACCCTACCTTTCGGCTTAATATATTAGAATTTTAGTTAAATATTCCAGGACTAAAATCTCAGATGGTAGCCGATTCGACTGCCCAAAGAAGTTATAATGAGAAATTCATCTCTTTAGAAAGACTCTAATGTCCATATGCATGGCCTTCCGCTGGCTAGAAAACTCTCTCATTAATCTCCAGACATTCTTACATGTGTCTTTTTTTTTCTCTCTACTAAACTCATGCAATTATGTCTTCTTTTTCTACGGCTACTCTTCCTCCCATGACTGTTGCTTGCCATATTGTGTTTAATGTCCATCATGCCAGTTAGCTTAAACATTCTGTCACTGATTTTACTGACAACCAAATCCACACGTTTCCCCTATAAAATTGAAGGTTACATTTCTCTCCTACATTTCTTTTTATCTTCTTTCCAGGCACATGTCAAGCTATGCAGCTCTACCCTCTTGGGACATCTAATCACGTGAAGTTTAATTGTAAACATTTCGGTTCCCTCCCCTAACTGCAAAAAACCTATTGGTAACAGGATATCTTCATATTTTCAACGTGCAGATTTGAACTCGTTCCTTTTTTTCATTTGTGACGTCAATTGGAACAAAGATTTTAGACTACCTTTTCAAAATTAAGCCTCTGAGATCTCCTACTTGGTGAAAGCCGGCATCGATACTTACATTCCAGCTAGGAAACTATAAGTTAGATCTCGTTCATCTTCTTGTTTTTCCACTGCATGCTCGGTCGCTATTGCTTGCAGAAATCACTTTAGACGTCTATACATAGAGTGACAGGTCTGATTTCAAAAGATTCCTCTTTATCTCTGCTCGTAATGAACTCAAACGTGTCCTAAATAAAGCAAAGTTTGCTGATAGAATGAAACAAGGTTTATTATCTAGCACGTTCCGTTCTACAAATTACTGGAAGCTCTGCAAATGTTTGCTGAACAGCATCAAAACCTTAATCTCTCCTCTATTCATTAATTTCAAAGTCCTCACATCTACAGTAGACAAGGTGGAATGCTCTGGTCGTATACCTTCTTGCAACTCAACACTTGGCAGGTCTGGAGTACTCACACCAGATTTTTCAGCTAGAAGAGTTGATCTACCGAGTGATATCTGCATCATCCGTCTCAGGCATCATATCTAAGTTCTTCTTCTATGTGCCTTGTCTTTTCAGGACGAAGGCGATCATGACCTTCCAAGTCTTATTATCCATGCAGGCCCTTAGAACGCTCTCACTTGTTGCCCCACCCGACCCCAGCTCTGTCAACCACCTGCTCAGGCTAGTCAAGTATGTTACACGCTGCATTCCCCTGTTTCTCTTTCCCTCTAACCGACCTGTGTGTATCAGATTTCCCAAGCCATCCTTCCTCAATACATGCCCCAAGAATTTTAGCTGTCTTTTCCTGATGCTCAGAATTAATTTCCTTTTGGTTTCCATCCTCGTCATTGTTTACGTGTTCGATCCATGATATCCGCAGCATCATTCTGTAGAACTATATTTCAGTTGCTTCAAGTTTTTCCTTCACTGTTGATGAGATTTTCCAGTATTCACTGCCATATTGAAAAACTGACAACACATAACAACATCGTGAAAGAAATACGTCTCTGAGATGGACTGAGTAGTTTTTGAACTCTACAAATGTTGCTTTGCTGTTTTTTTCCATGATGCCCCGATCTCAATGTTTTAAGCGTGCTACTATATTGTGATACAATTCCCACTATTTACTATTAAAATAGTTAAATGTATCCGCCACTTCTATTCCAACAGTTTCTTTTCTCGCAGTTAACACCTATGAGATTCCTTCCATTTTTATGCTTCCCTGATAGCTACAATCTCAAAAACAAAGAAATGCAACGTCAGTTGCAATCTTCACTCTTCATGAATCTCGTTCGTCTTTCATCATTTCTATAAAAGATAGGTGGGCAGATGTAAGGAGTAATGTGGTCGCAGAACTTGTTTAACAGACATGACGTTGTTTTCCTGTTTGTGTGGCATAATACAGAGTTTTGTTGCTAGATTTAGGTTCTTCTATCAGCCACATTCATAACTCAAATCTACACTATCTTCTCAAAGCACATAATGTAGACCTCTGTGGTGCGTTTGAAGCGCTCACCAACAAATTCAGTAGATCCTTTTTTCACCAGAACAATCAAAGTATTCTCTGAGCTGTTGTACATTCGTAATCACCATTAGACGTATGAAACTCTTTCCAATTTCTTTGCACTGTCCTCAGATTGATATCCAAAAGAGTTGAAATATTTATATTGGCGGTTACGGTTCGAATGCCAAGATGCTTTACTGCTTTCGAAATGTCTGGCGGAGTAAATAGTGTCATGGTGGTATTTTTCTTAGAGGCGGTGCCTAACTGACCCTACTATACTGTGCGGTTGCTAAAATTAAAAGCATCAACAAGCATAAAAATATAAAATGACGACAATTTCCCAATCGCACCCTGTATTTGGCAGTAAATGCTAAAAAGCTTCCCCAGCTATTAAGAAGAGACTTGAGACAATAGAAAATAGAAACAAAAAGGATATTTATATTGACATCAGAAAAAGACAAAATTTATCAATCACATGAAAATGTGGCACTCACAAGAGATATTTAAAAGAGAGAAAGCCTTCATAACGAGCTTGTGTAATAGAATTACAGAACAGGGACTAGGAGAGACAGCCAACAGATGGAATATATTAAGAATTATAAAAACAATAAATTTTGGAGAAACATGATCGCCAGCGTTTTGAAAGGACATGGCACGAATAATAATAATAATAATAATAATAATAATAATAATAATAATAATGTACACAGTAAGCTTATTTTCTCAGGATAACTGTTTATCAAATCGTCAACGAGACGATTGATTTTTCGATTAGATGTTGCATTTATTCAATAAATTAATTGAGCAACTATGAAGTAACTTCTAAAAGTATTAAAAGCTATCAGGTCAATATAACAAAACGTAATATTCTATAATTGAAAATATATTATTTGAACAACAAAGAGCAAAAATAAATGTTAACTTAAAATACATAAAGGAAATGTCACGTTTAAAAATGGTGTTAAAATCCAAAAAGAAAATTCTTTGCGAGAGAAACATATTTAAATGCTTGGAAAGTTGTTAAAATTCATCACAACCAGACCCACTGAAACAAAAATCAGTTAAATATATGTATATTTTTTCTTTTACCAATTTTGGGATAATTAGATTTTACTATTTTTTTATGCGGCTTACGATGTTTGTTCTCACTGCCCAGATGAGCTTGCAAAATTTTGCTTAAGTAGAATCGATTTTAAGAAATGAAAAAAGAAATATGAAACAAAAATGAAATATACATTTGAATTAAGTAAATTCAATTTTCCTGCAATGAATTTAAAGAAAATAATGTTTGTTTTGGTAAGAGCAGAAAATATTGCCATCTTTCTAAAAACTTATATAAAAATGTATAAAAAGGTTTATTTTCCACAAATCGGTATAGAAAAATTCACAAGTTTAAATGGCAAATGGAATAGAAAGTAAAAGGCAAGTGAAATAACTTCTAACAAGCTCTCAAAAATAGTTTGAAAAACTGGAATTTTGTGTGCAGTGAAATAAATCGATATAAGGTTTTTCTTCACTATTACTGTAAGGTTTAAGGCATTATGACCATTTTTCTAAGAATGAAAAAGCATTAGAATTTTGAGATGATAAAATATAGCTAAACGAACAGGACCCAATATCGGAGCAACGAATTGGAGGCACCGACGCCCACCATGTACAGAAAAAGCAAATAATTGGAAAGGCTACATAAGACAATGAAAAAGAAGACAGTGAAAAAAGGCCGGAGCGTACAATGTCCAAAATGTCGTGAACATGGCAATAAATGTGAGGACAATAGTCCCTACAATGTAAATAATCTAATAAAATAGAAGTTAAAAGTAAATGTTTAAATAGTTACAAGTAAAAAAAAAAGTTCTGAACTGCTACATAATATCTGTTCTCTTATATGACAGTTGTTCTTGAGAATGTGAGGAGGAAACTTTAAGCAACAGAATTGTGACGCTACAGAAGGATCCTGAGATTAACATGATTGGAGCATTTTAATAAATAGGAAAAGTTAAGTAAATTAAAAACAAAAAACTATTGGAAGGATGTACTTTTATTGCATTTACAGCAAATCACTAACAGGCATGCGATCCAAAAGATTATTTTCCCTAAAATCATGTGGTACCCAAACATCATAGTGATTTGGGTACCCAAGCTTCACTAAGTTTTCATATATAGTGAAGTTTTTTTTTAATCATTTCACCCCAAGCAAGGCAGTTTTACTGCCACTGTTGCACAGGGGGTTACATAGGGGAAAGTGATGAGAAAGAGGAGTAAGTCATAAGGGGTTTCAGGAGGAGGGTAATAGAAGGATGAGAATACCAGTGTGGTGGGGGTGGAGTGGATGGAGGAAAGAGCCTGAGAGAAAGGATGCGAGTCAGTTAGATAGGAGATGACTATTGACCTTACATTTAAATTATTGGAGATTGTAGCTGTTCAATTTAGTATTTCTGCCATTTCCCATGTTGTGTAATGCGGATTATTTTCAGTCAATGACTTCCTTTGGTCGCCATCATTTAATGGGCGGTCTGTGTTTGCTTTTCTTATCAATAAGCCTAAATCACCAACTTTAAAGTTAGTGACCCACTTCCGTACAGCTCTGTCAGCTAAATCACCTTTATCATACACAGCATATATCTTTATTGTTTATTGTAAAACATTTTTACCTTTACAGCAATAAAAAGTATAAAATGTGTATAATGCAGCTTGTAATTTCCTGTTTTCATAGGGATGCGTAATTGAGACAAATTAAGGAATGTTCAACTTTTTATTACTGAGACAGTTTAAAATGTCCTCTAATAAAAAATATAAGCAAATTATATCTGTTGATAAATGCTCGATATAAAAGAAAAAGCAGTAACTAACCTAATATGAATAAAATGTTGTCACTTAGCTAATTCAGTATTCCGACTCCAGTGTTGCACATACGGATTTTGTGTAAATTTAAAA
Organism: Ascarosepion bandense; assembly: GCA_037127315.1. Lineage (NCBI taxonomy): Eukaryota > Metazoa > Mollusca > Cephalopoda > Sepiida > Sepiidae > Ascarosepion > Ascarosepion bandense. The sequence goes on along the minus strand of JBBBDQ010000692.1, from coordinate 1,736,333 downwards.
AAGCCCCAGAAGAGTAGACGGAAAATCGGTCTACTTAATTCTGAAGTCGAATGCCGAAGAAAACATCATTTAACTAAGTGATAACCTTTTACTCATATTAATATATATATATACTAGCTGTATAGCTAGCCCGGCGTTGCTTGGGTGTAATGAAAGCTTTAAAACTAATCTATGGTTCTGGAGCTCAGACTCTTTGGATGTTGACACGAAAGACTAAAAAGCAATAGTTGTTTCCAGTGAAAGCAAAACTGAAAAAAAAATGAAATGGATATAAGTCAAATTTCTTTTCGCCGTAAACTGAATTTTGAAGGCTAAATAAGTCCTCTGAGTAAATGGTATTATGGCTGAGACTAAGAACTACAATTATACCTACTTAGAGCCAAACCTGAAGCAAAAACTAAAGTAAAGGGGCTGAAAAAAATACAGACAAAGAGGTAGATAAACAGACACACACACACACAAACATCTTGCCTTATATATATATATATATATATATATATATTATCAATTTTCTGCACTATTGTAAGAACTGCAACGAACTGCACTATTGTAAGAACCCCACCGGGGGTTCATGCAGGGACGTCCGTCCATGCGCGATATGGCACTACGGGAACCACGATATTACTCGACTGTTGATCAGAGCAGCCTCTCAAGACGCTACGCAAGAGTTCGTGCTCCTAACTATCAGTCGGTAGCAGCGCCAGGAAAATGCAAACCCGGTACCCTCAGAATGAAGAGACGTTGCCATCATACTCAAATAATGCAAAAAGCTTGCTATTGAACTAATACTAAAACCGAAGGAAAAGGGAAAAGAGCCTAAACAAGGAACAAGGCGATCAGCTCTACTCCTGTTCAAAAGAAGACGGTGGAGTGTAAAACTGGGCGATAGTAGGTACTATCTACTCCAATTAAAAAAAAAAATAAGAATAAAAAAATGAAAAAATAAAATAAAAATATTTTTGTTTTTACTAAGTCTTAACTTAGTAAAATTGAGAGAAGCCTTCGAAGCTAAACTAATTTACAGAACCTTCTCTAGCAAGTTTTAAAGACGAAATAAACAACCCTTTGGATGTCCAGAAAATGGTCGACTCATTTTTAAACTGGAGGAAAAAAAAACATTTTTTCGTAAACAGAACCGCTGCTATATGCTGAATAACCATAACAGTTACAGGCAAAATATAGTTCCTTACTTAACAATGGCAAAAGAAAAGAAAAAGAAACATAAAATAAAAAAATAAAAAAAGAATGGCCTAGCCAACTTCACAACACAGTAATCTTGAACTGAAGTCGAGTGACAAATTTCAGCAGACAATGACACCAAAAATATTTCAACTCATTTTATTTCAGTTACTGTAAGCGGTCAGCTGATTGTTATAGTTATATATGAAGATAGATAGATAGATAGATAGATAGATAGATAGATAGATAGATAGATTATTTACTTTGTATGAAGTTTCGGCCGTTTTACGCTCCAGCCTTTCTCATGTGCTAAGAATTTCACACCGAGCCCTTTATTACGATCACTGGGGTCTATCATTCTCATTCCTTACATGGCTTAGTGGATATAGACGTTACTTAGTTCCAGTGACTAGACGCAAAATGTTGTGAGTTCAATACCAGGCTACAACAGTGGTCAACAAGTAAGTTCGAGTCGAGATAACTCCTGACTACCAAAGAGGCTTCGCATAAGGAATGAGAATGATATACCCCAGTGATCGTAATAAAGGTTTCGGTAGAGTACAACGGCTTAAATGTCGTACAAATGTCAATAATCCGAACAATGTTAATAATGTAAATGCTACCTCATATTATAAATATAGACAAATATAGATAGATAGATAGATAGATAGATAGATAGATAGATAGATATGAATAGAGCCATATATATATATATATATATGTGTGTGTGTGTGTGTGTGTGTGTGTGTGTGTGTGTGTGTGTGTGTGTGTAGATAGATAGATAGATAGATAGATAGGGAAAAAATCAAATGCTGTAATCAACAGATAGATTCCTATATTTATTTCATTTAACCTTTTTTATCTCTCCTTTTATATTATTTTCATTATATATATATATATATATATATATATATATATATATATATATATTCCACTTTCGAAGATGTTGCCAAATAAAGTGCTACTTACAGCATTTTGGTAAAATACTTTCTCTAGTACCCGATCTATCCTTACTATTATTTCAACCCCTATTGTTTACGTAGACACACCAGTTTACCCTCCTTCTTTTAATCAGGGTAATTATGTATTTACGTCTAACTTTTCCTTAAGACAGCCAGTCGAATCATATATTTTTCCAGCCATAGTTCTGAGGCAGTTATTTTAGAAGATTGACAGCAGCAGTGTTTTTCTCCCTAACCTGCTTTTTCTTCATTTTCATGGCTCGCCACAACGTTCTGTCACTTGTAGCGCTTAAACTATGTCTTTCTGTTATTTCTCCTGTTCCGCCATCCATTTGCCCAAGCTCATTAAGTTATGATATACGCTTGACTTTTTTCTGTTCATCTTGCTTTTTATCTGTACCGTGAGTATCAGATTTTCCAGGCCCTCTTTCCTCAATTAGAAAATTCAACTGTCTCTGATGTTAAGTATTAGTTTTTGTTTTGTTTTGTTTTCATTTTCTCCAAAACTTTGTCGTTACTCGCATATTTGCAGTGCTCAATAAATTGCTTTGGAAATGATTATCACACAGGTTGTTCTGAATTACGTGCGCAGTGTTTTTTTGATTTTTTTTGTCCCAGATATTTTCTTCAGTCTACCAAAAGAAGTTTAAGCAATAGCTATTTTTCGATTTATGCCGAGCGGACGGGGACCTTAGTTACAGTTTCTGGGAGAGAGAGCGTTATCTCACGTGAACAACAAACTGAATATGGTCATAACGCTCAAACCCTCGGTCACGATGACTTGTGAATACGAGCTAGCACATCCATCGAAGATTTTTTTGAAGAGAACCGTCTACCCAATTTCACTCACAAGGCCTGGCTCAACACATGGTATTGTTTTCAGGCATTTTCCAAAGGTGCTGCACGCTGGGATTGACTCCTCCAGACCAATAACATCAAGAAGTCAACTTCATCACAAATCGACCCTGGTGAAATTAGAACCCTGACTTTATGGCCAGAAAACAAACGATCTAACTACTCGATCAAAGCTACGCTTATTATAAATTACTAGTGAGCCTTCTACACATACAGAATACATCTAGGAAATTAACCAACAAATATTTACATTCCGTAAAATCAAATACCCCCAAAAATACAATTTTGGTATCTACCTAATTTCTATTTGTCTATATTTCTGAGATGAGGTAATATTTACAGTATTTACATTACTCGGACTATTGTCCTTCTTCATCTTCTTCTTCTATGTGCCCTGTCATTTCAAGACGTTAGCGATCATGGCTCTCCACGTCTGCCTCTCCCTGGTGGCTCTTTCTATCATCCACCTGATTAGGTCCTTCAAATATGTTATCCGCTGCTTTCCCCTGTTTCTTTTTCCTTGTATCTGTCGTGTTAGTACCTGATTCTCCAAGCCCTCTTTCCCCATTGTATGTCCCAGGAACTTGTCTCTTCTTGATGCTCAGTATTAATTTCCTTTTTGTTTCTATTCTTTCCAAAACCTCACCATTGCTCACATGCTCGATCCATGATATTCGTAGCATCCTTCTGTTAGAACCACATTTCACTTGCTTCAAGTTTTCCTTCATCTTTGAAGATATTGTCCAGCATTTACTGCCATATTGAAGAACTGATATCACATAGAAATCTAGTACTCTCTTCTTTGTTTATAGCGTAATTGTCCCCTTTCTTAATACTTTACTCAACTTCTGGCATGCTTTCTTTGTCATGCCATTTCCTCTTTAGATCTGTGTCGTACTTTCCGTCTTCTGTTATAACATTTCCCAGGTATTTGAATTTTTGTACCTGCTTGATTTTAGTATCCTCGACCTGTATTTGGCATATTGGGTTGCCCTTTTTACTGATGACTATGCATTCAGTTTACTTGCAGTTTATTTGTAGTCCTTTCTTCTCACTCTCTTCAGCTACCTTCTACAGGAGGTCTTACAGTTTCCTTTTCGTATCTGCTAACAACACAGTATCATCTGCGTAGGTTGTTTAAATTATGGCCTCCATTGACGAATCCAGTTGAGCAGATCCAGTGAAAAAACGCCCCTTTCTAACCTTGTATATCTGCTGAATTCGGTACCTGTCCGTATACAAGCGGTTTGCTGCCAGAAAAGATTCCTGATAACTCTTAAGTCTCTCCCAAATATGTCAAGGTTGCCGAGTATCTCCACCAATGCTTTGTGGCATATTTTATCAAACGCCTTTGCATAATCAATAAAGCACAGGTATAAGTCCTGCTTCCTTTGTATTGCCCTTTCAGAGAGCCTCCCAATCATAAATATGGCGTTTCTTGTTCCATTGTCTTTGACGAAACCGCACTGTTCCTGTCCTTTCTCTGGCCTGATTCTGCTTCTCACTCTATTTATCAGGATTCGGATGATCAGTTTTGTTATATGGCTCTTCGTTAAACTGATGGTTTTGTAGAGTTCGCACACGTCTTCTTCTGGCTTCTTAGGCAGTGCTATGAAGATCGACTTGCTGACGTTATCTGGTATTACACCACTATTATAGATTTCATTTATTATTTCTGTAATATTCTCTATCCCTTTACTCCATTCCATGTCTTGATATCATTTTCTGCCTCCTTTGCATCATGCCGAGGATCTCTTCAGTCATCCACTTGTTTTGTTTTGTCTTTCTGCGCCTGATTTCCCTTAGGGCAATGTTGTTTGCTGATGTCACTATTTCTTCCTTTAGCGGGTCCCATTTCGAGTGTCCTTTTCCAATTAGTTCTTCGTATTTGATTTTTACGCTGTGAGTGTATTCTTTCTGTATGTTAAGATCATTCACGAGCGTGTTGTATTTCAGTTTTGGTGCTGCACAAGGCTTCTTCAATCTCCGGAGTTTCACCTTTAGTTTGCGGATGACTGGGACGTGGTCGCTTCCACAGACGGCGCCTGGAAAGGCTTTGCTTTGAACCACTGCATTTCTGAATCTCCTGTTTATGGTTATGTAGTCTATCTGGCATTTCGTGTCAGATCCTGAGCTTCTCCATGTCTATAGACGTTGTGAGAGTTCTTGTAACCAGGTTTTAGTTATTACCTGGTCATTCGCTGTGCACCATTGAACCGATTTTTCTCCTCATTCATTGCGGATCCTTAAACGAAAATTGCCAGTTGTGTCTCCTTCTCTCTCCTTGCCTACTTTGGCATTCAGATTTCCCATCATGATTATAATTTCTTGGCTTTTACATTAATCCTTAGTATTTTCAAGAGTGGAGTTGAAAGATTCTATTTCTTCCTCAGTGTTTTGCGTTGTTGGTGCATAGACTACTATAATTGCTATGTTGAAGGGTCTCACTTTCAGTTTGACCAGGAGAACTCTTTCGAAGAAATGGCAGTATCTCAAAACGCATTTCTTCATTTCTTTTTCCAGTATTAAGCCGACTCCTATTTCATTATTTTTGCCTCCTGCGTATATTATCCTATGGTTGTCGCGGCTGAAGTCTCCATTATTTTGCCATCTGGTTTCCCAGAATATTGATTTTTAGTTTGTTCATTTCCTGCTTTACACTCTCTAGTTGTCCGCAGTTGTTGAGCGTCCTGACATTCCATGTCCCAAGTTAATCCTTTCTTTGTTGTGACACAGTCGCGGAGTAACAGTCCAGAGACAGCTGTTGCTCATGTCGTCCTTCCCGTGCGAGGGATGGATTTTGGGAAAAAAGTGTTTTACAAACACTCGTGCCCTTTGATAGGTTATACTCATAGATAACGAAAGAAAATTCTTCGTTTCACCATGCTATTCTTTGTTTTTAATATTTCTCTTTCAGAATATATATATTTTTTGTTTTTGTCAATTTTGTAAATATACTAATGTTTAATTTAAAACGTAATTGAGTTTTGTAATGTAAAATATTTAATAGCGTTGTAAGTCCTCTTCCCTTCCCTAGGCCACGTACTGTTCATCTTATATCTCTGACTTCATATTGGCAAAACATGCATTGGCCGGAATTATCTAAATGAAACTGAAGGTCTGTCTTTGAGAAACTACAAAATTTCAAAGAATATATCAGTCTTCTGTTTACTGGAAATTAAATGCCTATGTCACTTGGAAACAAAATGCTTTCTCTTTTGCTAGTTAGGAGTAACTAGGGAAATTGACTTATTTTCTGTTACATGTTATTTGAACTTATAATAAGTATATACTTAATATTTTTTCACATTCTTCTTTCTCCCACTCCGTATTTTTTTAATTAACGGGATATTAGCAACCCGGTAGTTTTAAAAAATGATACCTACAAAAGACGGGGGAACTCTTGATGAGTCAACGGCCAGCTAACTAGATGTAGTGTCTCAATAAATCACCGTGGAGAAGGCAACAGGATACCACTCCTCTATCTATCTATAATGCGCATATACATGGCTGTTCAATATAAATATATAAAACCTAACGGCGTGAAGGGGGTTGCTTCCAAAAAGAGCAATTCCTCGCCCGGTAAGGACTGACATTGGCATGATCGTCATCCGGCGACTGTTAGCAACAACGGCTTTATGGGGACTATTGTCCTATAAACCTGAAATAAGAGATAGGGAACGTTACTAGAAACTATGTAAACTTAAGGAATCAGCACATATGCTAGGCTTCAAAAATCTTCTAAACCAACCAAGCATAGAGATAAACACATTATGGAAACCAGTAATACGGACTACCAGAAAAATTCATTAGTGTCAAAATATGCAATATGAGCTCTAGTAAAAATACTAGAGAAAACCATTAACATCAAAAAATACTAGAGAAGGCCAGTAACATCAAACATTTGCAATATGAACTCCGGTAAAAATGGTTAATGAACATCAGGTTTATAAGTCCAAAAAATTCAGTTGCTCTTGTCATCAAGGACACATGGCCCAGTGGATATAGATTGACCCAAAGAGTTGTGAATTCAATACCAGATTACAGCAGTGGTGAACAAGTAGCTTACGGTGTCAGAGGGTTATGAACTCATAACTAACAAAAGAAACAATACTACGCAAAAAGAAAGAGTTCATTTTAGGTTCAAAATTCCCAACATCTGAAGAAGGCCGAAAGATGAGGGCAATAGTCCGAATAATGTAAAGTTTCTATATAATTGGTTTAGTATTTGTTGTTCATATGCAGTCTTCCGGGGTTTATGTTTGTTTATATTAACAAGCGATAGAATTATTTGAACACAGTAACACACACACATATATGCATATATAATATTTGTAACGATATTATAAATTTATATTTGAAATTTTTAAATGATGGTCTACATTTTTACATTAACAGTGTGTCGGCTTCCATACAGTTTGCATGAAAGATTGGCAAGCACGTGCGTGCGTGCGTGCGTGCGTGCGTGCGTGATGGAAGCAAAAATCGCACTTTAGCTTGTGGCGTCACACATGACCATGCGAGAGTGGAGGCGAGAAGTATTAAATATGGAAAGCCATTCGGATAACCAACCGATTCTGTTACCTATTGTAGGCATTTGAGAATATTTGTGGTTAATTTTGTTCAGGTTAAGTTTAAGCTGCTTTATGTAAATGGCTTCGAGTATTTTTAGTTTTTGCTTATTGTTTTCATGTTTCCATACAAAAAATAAACGACTACTACTGTCGTTCGTCCGTGAACTGCTTGATACAGTCAATACAATTGTCATCTTTGATAATGGCCAATGTAAGCCGAAAGCTCAGAAAGGATTAAATAAAAAACATGCATCAATATTGTGATTTTCTTTCCCCTTTCAACGATAATGCTATTAAGCTCATCAAATATGAAAAAAAGTATATAAAATAAATCGACGAAACTTGTCTATATTATTTAATAAAGCATGCATTAATGAAAAATGCTGCTTAAATACACACAATTTAAACGACATGATCCAGCAGCCCACCAAACTGCCAACACGTAATTATAAATGAATCCTTGTGTGAAGGCAAATTGAATTAGCCAAAGAAAAATGGAACACCCTTAACTGCAACACGCATGTCATCTACAACAAACTTAAAGGTATAACTACCCAGGACTAAGTAGAAGAAATTACACATAGACTCACGGAAATGAATCTGACTCAAAAAAAAAAATATGAATACGTTTCATCACTCTTACGACTAAAAGTGATAAGTTCATCAACCTTTCAAACTATGAATTAACTACACACCAAGAAGAACTAATCAACCTTGGACCTAACTGCCACAAATACCGTAAGTACAAACAACTTTATAAAAAATAAAAAAAATTGAGACGTTATAACAGAACATTGTTAAACTCCAGGATGAAAAACTAATAGAAACAACACCAGAATTTAAAACCTTTCTTCATGATAAAAGCAGTAACTCCTCAAAAATACTTTCTAAGCAACTACAAATTGCAGTACAATACCAATGCTACCACCCCGACATAATTGTAAAAAAAAGCCGATAAGACCAACATTTTCGTCATCCTAAACAAATTAGATTGCAACATACTCCATGATCATATTGTTATATATCGCCGTACGACGACCAAATAACGAGAACACGCATATATAAAAATATAAGGTTATATTTTTATTCTTGACGACGAACCCGTGTGGAACAGAGAATGGGAGGGTGAGAGCGCACATAGAATGGGCTGACGGGAGTGTAGTCTTGCCTGTGGTGTCCCTCTGCTTCCACTGGCCGTTCTCTGCTGGCGAATCCATGTGTCGAGGCCTTTTTATAGTCTTCTAGAACCGGGACTTTCCTTCCGGTTTTGCCTCGCCCACGCAACGCCCACGTAATGCCAAGAGACACCTGTTCTGTTTGCCTTCGTAGTCATTTCCGCCGCTGTCGGAAATAAGGTCAAACGACATCCGCTCCAGGCCCCGACAGGATGTATTTCTCAAACACCTGTCTTGTCGTTCGCCGACCCCTTCACCGACGGGAAACACCATCGCTTGCATCAACCTTCCTCGGGTGGGGCCAGATTGTTATATTACAATATAAATTTAAAAAACCTCAACAAGGAGCCGACCAACCAACTAAAATCAAAGCTTAATAATCTCATTACTGCTAATAATGCTGAACAGAACTCTTTAAAACTCCCTAAAATTGTTGGCGATTATGGACCTGGTTAAATATAAGGCACTATAAAAACACATAAACCTAACTATACTCTCCGCCCTATCATATCACACATACTAACTCCGGTATATAAGCTAACGAAATACATTAACCAACTCATTACTCCCTACCTTCCTAGTAAATATAGTTTAAGTCAACATTAGAAGTAATGCAAATCTTAAAAAGCAAAAAGCCAACAAAGAAATCATAGCTTCACTTGATGTTGAAAACATATTTACCAACGTCCCGGTTAGTGAAACTATTGACATAATTATAAGGAATATAACAGTAACTCATTCTTACCTAACTTAAAATTAATCCTAATATATTACGAAAACTACTATTAGCTTGTACTACTGAAGTCCCTTTCTATACCATAATAATAATATATACATACAACGTGATGGTGTTTCAATGGGTTCAGTACTGGGTCCAACATTCAGCAATATCCACATGTCGAACCTCGAAAATAGAACATTTACAGAGGTTAAAAAAATCCACTTAAGATATGTTGATGATATCCTTATGTTAGTTAAAATACAGACGAAATACTTCAACTTTAAAAACATTTCCAAAATAATTCTGTCTTTAAATTCACGTATGAACTTAACACTAATAACAAAATTCCTTTCATCGACTTATTGATAAACCCAGATAATAATAAATTTACTATTTAACCATACAAAAACTACCAACATAAGTTTATGCACACTTAACTACAAGAGCGAATGCCAATATTACTACAAAATAGCAGTTGTAAAAAATCAACTACATCGTGCAGATATATAACGCGGCTATTCCGGCCGCTACTCGCGATGGCTTCGACACAGTAGCTGGTCTTCAAGTCGGCTATTACATCGGTGTTCTTCCTCACCCACGCAGTGAATTTTGACCCCAAGGAAGTTACGCTGAGATGTTGCTAGCTGTCTCTTCACCAAGTTGAACCAAACCGGACACGTGCGCACATTTGGCGTAATGAAAACGGCACCAAAAAATGGAATGACGCCGGAATAAGTTGCGGAAAACGCCTTTATATACAAACAAAAAACAAAAAAAAGAAGCAAAAAAAATAGGATATAACGATCGTCAAATTCCCATCTCTAAAACGGAGCGAAAGTTTCGTCTAAGACTGGCGTTTGTCTTCTTAACATTAATTCAAGCTTTTGGTTGGTAATTTCTGTTTACACCAATCAGAGTTTTCAAGTTTGTGACGATTCAAAATGTCTTTTTTCAGCGTTTCACCGAAGCTTTACCGAAACTGCCGAAAATTGATTTTTGTGTGAGGAGGATATTGGCAGCGGTAATTCATCTTATCTATCTTAGCTCAGCGCAACAACTGGTTTGTTCGTTCTTTTCGGGGCGTCGACGGTAGGTTTCTCTACAGTTAGCATCCAACGTCTTCGCAATTATCTCGGTCTCTGTTTATCTTTAGTCAGGAACTCTATAGGAGGCGACCGTCTCTATCTATACAGTCGTGGTTTTCCGCCTGGGAACCGTCTCTCCTTTGTCGTTACATCTCGACTGGTCCGAAAAAAACTGATGAAGCCATATTTCTAGTGACATCATTTCTTTCCGTTATCTTTTTTTTTTGATTCAACTGATTACATCATTTATTTTTCAGATTTTAAAATCTTTTCACAGCAAATTTGAGAATTTCAGGATTTAACCTTTTTGGCCTCATCAAATATTTTTGACGATCCCGAAACAATGTTTTAGCTACCGCTTACTTCCCAGTTTCACCAGCTATAAGGCTCAGTGCTTTCAATGGAACGTTGTTTCCGCTTTGTCAAATAATGGCCTCCGATGCGATGACCCAGTCTGACCTGCTGCCCACACCTGTAAATGTTTTTTTTTAATTTACTCAGTTAGCTTCCAATATTTCATTTTGCGATATTATTTACAATTCATTAGCTGCGTTCATATTGCAACCGAAGAAAAAATGTAAACATTAGGCTTATTTTTCTCGTTGTTCATATTGGAACAATTAATCTGCACAATTAATAATACAACTAATAATAATTTCTTTCGGTCCGTCGTGCTAAAATAGTGTTACACAGAAACTAATTCTGTATCGTAATCAAATGCATACAAACTATAAACAAGATAAAAATAGACTAAAAAAATTAATAAATACTAATATATCTCCAACATATCCTGGCAAAAAATTAAGTTTATCTTATACTACTCTAAATCTAGTATATTCAACCCATTCATTCGCAACGACTCTTCTTCCCCGGTTAGCGGTTTGAAATAAAAAAACAACATAGTTTATAAATTCAAGTGCCCCTTGGGAGATTGTATCTCTAACGAATTAAGAAATACTTATGTTGATCACATCACAAACCCGCTCTCACAAAGTTTAAAACTACATTTAAACGATGATTCTAACATCTTTAGACATTGAAAAAAACATACCTGGTCACATATACAATTCTGCGAAATCCTCGTCGAAAAAACAACTATACTTAAACATGGAAACAATAAACGAAAACTAAAACTTTTCAAAGCCATATACATCAAACAGTTGAAACCTAATCCGAACAAAATTAACTACAAAATCTTCACAAACATTCTCAAATGCCCATAATAGATAACAGAAGCGATTGGTTATCTCAATGGCTTTCCATACTTAATACTTCTCGCTTCCACTCTCGCGTAGTCATGTGTGACGCCACAAGCTGTAGTGCGATTTTCGCTTCCAGCACGCACGTACGTGTTTGTCAATCTTCCATAAAAACAAAATAGACGACTACTACTATTGTTTGTTCGCGAACTGCTTAATACACCCAATACAACTGTCATCTTTGATAATGGCTGATGTAAACCGACAGCACAAAAATAATTAAATAAAAAAATGTATCAATCCTGTGATTTTCTTTCCTCTTTCAACGATAATGCTATTAAGCTTATCAGACGATATGAAAAAATTTACATAAAATAAATCGACAAAACCCGTCTATATTATTCAATGAAACATGCATCAATATATATATATATAAATATATAAATTATATATATATATATTAAAGACTTTTAAAAAAGAAATATATATATATATATATATATATATATATATATTCAAAAATATAACTTCGAAAATTACATGCCTCGTATGATCATTTCTGAGAAATATATTCGCTTTGTCAGTGACCGTTTATTTTGGAAAAATTCATAGTTCATTTTTTACTTGATAAAAGGTTGCTGACAAAGGGAATATACCTCGCAAAAATGATCATACCAATCATATAATTTTCGAGGTTGTATTTGAAAAAATATACATATTTGGCTCTATAAATACATAATTTTATGGACATCGTGCCTTCTGTCTGGATCACTTCTAGTGTTAATTAGAGTAATATTAATACGTTCTTCCTTTTTTACCTATATGCCACATTTTATTTATATATATATATATATATATATATATATATATATATACACATATTGAGTGAAGAAGGTGGACACTGGCGTACAGACTAATAGCGTGCAAGAGTAGCGACAAATAGAGAGAGGGATTAACAAACGCGAGAAATACATATTGCTTTTAATATTTGTATTGTTTAATTATATTCTACTGGCCTGAATATAACGCATATTCTTGGGAAATAAGGTTTCATTGATCACCCGTCCTCAAACAAGCTTGACGTTAATAAAAATCAATCTATCAGGGAGATCAATTTTAGCCAAATGATCTTTCAGTATAAAGTTCTCTGACAGCGTATAATTTAGCTTTGCTGCATCGACAGATGAAATGAGAAAATCCCCGTGAGAAAGTCGTTCGGCGATACAATGGTGCAAAATGTATAAATTACTATCTGACGAAGCTCGCGTCAGATAATGACAGATTCTTATAGACCGGAAATTGACTTTACAATCGTGATATTTGTGTCCGCCATTCCACCTTCAAGACCGGTGACCTGAATTCCAACTTTGATAGCAGTATTACACGCCAAACTTAACTCTGGCATGAGTAATATGATTAAACCAACAGACAAATAAGTTCCTTTATAATATCTATTTTATATTTGTGCGTTTCATTTGTAGACAGACAACAGAGGCATGCACGTGTGCAGATCTCACATACCATAGAATTGTTTTGGTCATTTCTTACAATACTGCAATCAATATCTTACGGTCAAATCACGCTGACGCTACCTGGTCTTGTTTGACAACTAAATGTAAGCAATATTTTTTATAATCATATTTCCCCAAGCAAGGAAGTTTATTGCGACTGGCGCGCAGGGCTGACATAGGAGGAAAATTATGAAAAAGTGTGTCAGGTTAAAGGTGGTGTCAGGAAGTGGGTACGAGAAGGATGTGAATACTGATGAGAGTGGTGTGAACGGAGAAAGGAGCATGATGCAAGTCAGTGTGATAGGAGATGACTATCGACTTTACATTTAAATTCTTGGAGATTGCAGCTGTCGGAAAAGCAATTAGACTGAAGGGAATTCCACAGGAGGGAAAAAGCTGCTGGAGTAGAATTTGCATTTACTTTTTATTGGTTTCACAACATAGCAGGATAATAATTTAATATATGTCTAAACGTTGTGTAATTTTTATTGTTCACCATAAATTAAAATTATTCCATCTTCTAAATAATTTTGATTCTGGTTAGTGCTTAGATAGAAGGAAATTTTGGAAACACAGACTAATATAAAAACCTCAATATTTATCTATATTTTCGAAATGAATGACACATGGTTCAGTAGATAAAAGTGTTGGTTAAAGTAATCCAGTGAATTAATGCAACGATTTGAAAGTTCAATAGCAGCCAGAAAAAAGATGGAGAGTTGATTACTAAGCTAAATAACTAAAACTGAAGAGGCATGACAAGTGAAACTCGAACAATCTACCTATTCTTCCTCTTCTTCTTCTTCTTTGTGCCTTGTCCTTTCAGAACCTAGGCGATCTTGGTTTTCCATGTCTCCCTATCACTGGTGGTCCTTAGCCCGCTTTCTGATGTTACACCACGCAATCCCCGTCCTGTAATCCGCCAAGTCAGGTCATTCAAATATGTTATCCGCTGCCTTCCTCTGTCACTTTTTCCTTCTATCTGGCCAGTTGGTATCAGGTTCTTCAAGCCCTCTTTCTTTATTGCATGTTCCAGTATTCATTGCCATATTGAAGAACTGACATCACATAGCAATCCAGTACTCTTTTCTTTGTATCTAGTGAATTTTTCCTGTCTCTTAATACTTCTCTCAACGTCTAGAACGCGTCCTTCACCATGCCAATTCGCTTTCGGACCTCTTTGTCGCACTTTCCGTCTTCTGTTAGAACACTTTCTAGGTATGTAATTTTTTGTACCTACTTGATTTCAATATCTTCCAACTGTATTTGGCATTTTGGACTGCTCTTTTTGCTGATGACCATGCATTCGTTTTTCTTGCATCCTTAAGCCTTTCTTTTATCCTTGAAGAGATCGGCCAACATTAGCTGTCATACAGAAGGATATATATCACATAGCAGTCCAGCACTCTTTTCTTTGTTTCCAGTGATATTCTCCTGTCTCTCAGTACTCTGGTTTAGGCTTTAAATAAGCCAGAAAGGATTGATAAATCATAATAACCAAACAATTAATCACTCTTCTACTCAGTAATTTTATGAAGCAGTAAAAGCGTTGTCGTTGTATTGTTTTATAAGGTGCAGTCGAGTATTCGTGGGTAGCGAAATTGTTAGCCTATTGAAAAATACAATCGGAAATTTGAGTTGGCGTTAATATGTTGCTTTAACATACATGTTATTTCGAAAATCAAGATTCTATATTTCCTTTTTCCTAGAGTTAAATAGGAGCGTAGAATGAGCGCACAAATTCTAGGAAACTGAAAGACAAACCAAGGAAGACTTAAAGAAATCAAGCTGGAAAAATATTACAAACTTAAGGTGAATGCAAAGGTATGTCACTACATTGGTGTAGCAAAAGAAAAGTCTAATAAGTCATATATTTAAAACAAATACTAATTTTAACCGAATGCAAAGTCCACGAGTCACTCCATGCAAAAATTTACTGTATGGTTGCTTCGTTATTTTTATTTCTTTTTTTTTTTGTTATATATCTCTATGTTTTACTTATAGAAACTCTATTTGGTTATCTAATTCCGAAATTCTATGTACGCAATTTTATCTTTTGGGAATGCAATTGAACTTAAGAATACGAAGGGAATTGGACTGATTCAACTTTGTGCACGTAATTTATGATTATGTGAACTTTCGGGGTGGTAAGAGTAAGCTCGCCAGTATACTTGCCCTAGAAGTAGCAATAGATCTGGGAGAGGCTCGCAATGTTTGGTCTGTGGGAAAGAGGTTGTAAATGGGAAAATAATTCGTCACTATGCGTAGAAGCTTTTGAGCGCTATCAAGGCAGGCATGCAAAAACTGGGCAGTTTCAGTCAAGATATGGCAGCTATAGTCCAGTTTGGGTTTGATCTGGCACTTGTTGAAATAGGGAAAAGCGGGAAGGCGTCAGTTATTTCCTGGAACCTAATAAAAGAAAGGGATCTTTAAAGAGTCAAGGCGGTGTACCTGCACAAGGAATACACCATTTTTGGAAGGCCCACACTAATTGGAAATACGAAAACAAGATGTGAAAATGTCAGTTCAGTGAGTTTCGGTTCTCTCTCCTCGGAGATTAGCTGAGGAATCAAAATTCTATTATAGAAAACGAGAAATAATCGTAAAACCTTAACGGTTTTCTTATTGAATGTTCTAAATAATATTAAAATTAAGTTAATGAGTGAATAAGTAGATGGTGAGTTCTAGGACAATACAATATCCATAGAAATCTTCCTATCGCTCCGCCAACTATTTGCTCTTAACCATTTTTTTAAAAATTGCAGTAACAATCATGAATGTGAATACTTTTCGTTATTTAAAGAAGTAAGGGGATACAAATGAAGAAATTTGAAATTAACAACGTTTTCTATTTCTCTCAAAGATATTTGATCACTTCTATCTTCACGTCCTTCTTTCTTTCTTTCTTTTCTTTTCTTTTATTTTCCTACGGAAAGTAATTAGCGTCTCTCATATATCATTCCCAGCTTTGCAAAATGTATACGTCAAGTATTTTTGAGGTTTTAGCAGAATGTAACTTACGTATTTAAGTGTAAGAGAGCAACAAGCAGAATTATAATTAGGTATTAGCAATCTTTGTATGTTTTTATTCTCCACTGTCCGCACCCCCGGCTTTTTAAGTCGTTGTGTATATTGGTTTATTGCCATCATGCAAAATAAGGAACTCAAAATGCTAATTACAGGCCTCGGATATTAAAATCAAGCAGGTACAAAAATTGAACTACATAAGAAGTGTTCTAAGAGAGTACGAAAAGTGTGACAATGAGATCCGAAGACATAGTGGGACGGAGAAAGACGTATTTCAAAAGCTAATTAGAGTATTAAAAGACAGAAAACCTTCCTTTGGAAGCAAAGAATACTCTACACGATATCTGATCTCCTGTATCGCAGTGAATGCTGGACAATCTGCTCAAAGGTGAAGGAAAGACTCAAAGCAACAGAAACGTAGTTCTGCATAAGGATCTTGAGTGTACCATGGACCAGACATGTGAAAAACAACTACGCTTTGGAGAGAATGGAACCAAAAGGAAACCTATGCTTGACATCAGGAAGAGACAGCTAAATTTTCTGGGACACGCAAGGCGGACGGTAGGCTTGGAGAAATTGATACCCGCAAGGCAGAGACAGAGAAGGAAAAACAAGGGCAAAGAGAACGCTATATACTTGATAAGCAAATGGATAGCAGAGCTGACTTCCAAAGAAATAACAAGATAAATTTATTAAGAGATACAAAGGACAGAAAGATGGGGGAGGGCCATGATCGCTGACATCTGAAGCCATCCTAAAAAGACTTCGAATCTCAGTGTCGCACTTGCCATCCTCTGTTAGAACATTTCCCACGTCTTTAATTTTATGTACCTGATTCATTTTAGTATGACCGACCTCTGTATGGCATTTTGGGCTTTTCCTCAAACTTTCTGTGTTTTATGTTTAGTCATTTTTTCTTGCTTTCTTTCATTATGCTCGGGAGGAGGTTTCTTAATATTCATCATGTTTTCTCTCAATTTAGAATCCGTGAAATCAGCTTCTTCAAGTATTTTTCCTGTCCGATTCACTTTTCTTGTTTACTGCCATTTTAATTTTATCATTTTATGTTGTGACATCCTTAAATTCAATATCGTGCGGTTATTGAACATTTGACCCTGGATCAATTTGCGCCACATGAAATCTATGATCTAATAAAAAACATGAGGACTGCAATTTTTAAGCAATAATCAGGTGGTGGTGGGCTCCGGATTGTCACCGAGGAACAAGATACCGGGAAGACACACCGGCATCAGGTCTTTCCAATGCAACGATCAGATGGTGGTTGGCGTCTGAGTGTCATTGAGACAGGAGTTCCCTTGAAGAAAATACAGAGTCAGGACAACCTGTGGAAGTAATATTTTTCAAAGAAAAAATCAAAGAATTTGTCTAAAAATAACACGAATACATTCTTTTCCTGTTCACATGTCGGTGGGTATGTTAGTCACAAAAAATTTAGAAAACCTTTTGCATATATTATATTTCGCGTAATAGTTCCATTCACAACATACTTAAAATATTGTTTTGTAAGAAATTATTTTTTCTCCCAAACTGATCGTTCAAAGAATTGTTTTATAAGAAAATCTAAAGTTTCTATTTCATACTATAAACTTTCTTCTTCCTTCCTTCATGTGTGGTATTCCTTCATGAAGTAGGCGATCATGGTTCTCCACACGCTCCTTTTCTTTTCAGCTCGTAGCACTTTTTTCTTGTTATCTCATCCTAACCCAGCTTTGCTACCCTCTTGCTCAGACCCATAATATCTTGCGTTGCTTTCGCCTGTCTGTCTTTCTCACTAACCGTCATGTGAGTATCAAATTCTCTAAGCCCCCCTTCCTCATTTCGTGTCACTGAAACTTCAGCTGTCTCTTCCTGATGTTTCCTTTTCTTTTTAATCCTCTCCAAAAGTTTGACATGTTTTGTCTGCGGTATCCTCAGCATCCTTTTTTAGAACCACATTTCTAATGCGGTGAGTTTTCCGTTCATCTTTGATGAGATCGTCCAGTATTCACTGCCAGATAAGAGGTCAGATATCACATAACATCCCTGGTATTTAAATGTTTGTACTTGCTTGGATTTAGTATCCCCAACCTGTTTCTGGCATTTTGATATCCCTGCTTTTTTTCAGAGCGTGCCGCCTCTTTCTCTGTGTCAGACTCTTTGCCTCTGGGCGAAGACTAACCCAGAAGAGGCTCTTCCGTAAGGTAGAGTCTGATCAAGAAGAAAATAGACAAGAGCCCGATCCTGCCGTAAGCAGTATATACGGGATATACAAGTGTATCCTTTCGTAATTGTTGTCGTGTTAGAGTGACTATGTGTTTGGATGTTTGTTTAGCTGAATGATTGGTTTTTAATTCATCAAGGTCTTGCATTAATTTCGTCAATTTAACAGATATTTTTCCTACAATTAAGGATTGTGGGTGGATTTATTGCTAACACTATTTTCTTTAGTTAAGTGTATATATATATATATATATAGTAATCGAATATTATAAATATTCATTAGAGTTTCTATTTTAAATATTGTTATACAATTCTTATTTTTTATATTAGAGCTTTCGGTGCGAATGCCAAGCTGTACAGCATGCCGTTTCCTAATTTTCAAATAAATTGCATTATTGTGAAAATTTTCTCACATACTGTACCCAACTGACCGTACTATACTGTGCAGTTAGAAAATTAAAAAATAAACGAATTGCGCGAAATTATAAATAAAAAAATTATGATTTAGCAATCGCACCCTATATTTCTAAAGTATATTTTGCCTGCGTAGTTTATTTGTTTCCATGGTTCTTCAGTTACTGCTATCTATGTATTCCTTTACTTCGTTTTTAGCAGATTTTACTCTAGACAATATACTACTCACAATGCATTACTGATCTGTATATCTAAATAGTCGAGCAAAAACGCCATGCGTCTCGCATAAAACGCCATGAGTCTCGCATAAAACGCCATGCGTCTCGCATAAAACAACCACTCGCATCCGGGTGTTGGCTTCAATACCCACTTTTATATATATATATATATATATAATTACTTTTTGATATTAATAAAATTAGACCAGTATTCAGGTGTGTTAAAGAGTACTCAATACATTTATATTGTAAAGCTTTTGAATATTTATCATTTGGAAATGAGTAATTTTCGCTACCTAGGTTTCAACCTTTCGGTATATTCAGGCGATTTATAATAACTGATTTTTAAACGTTTTTCAAACGTACAACACGGATTTTCAAGGACGCGTGACTGGAATTTCTAAATAACTAAATATTTTCAAAATTAGGGGCAGTTACTTGAGGATTTTAAAACACTTTCATCCAAGTTTGTATGATCCTAATATGTATTTATACGTCTGATTACATCTAGACATTACTTCTGATCTTTCATTCTCTAAATTTCTGGAAAGAACATAATGGTTAACTTATATATATATATATATATATATATATATATATATATTAGTATATGTATACACGTAGGTACACAGCCATATATAAATATTTATCAGGTGTTAATTATACAGTGCTCAATTTAATATAACAGAGTTATTAAATATACATTAATAAATATCTATTATTCTACATCTCAAACACGACTAGGAGCTTGATGCACTACACAATCATCAGGTGCATATTATGAAAATGTGGTGTATTTAATGGAGAATTAGTCATACTTTCTAAAGAAAACTTTAAGATTAAGAGCAATGAGTAAAAAGACATTCATCAGATAATTTGCATAGATTGGAAAATAGAATTAACATTTCCATTACTACTCGCTTAATACAGAATGTATAAGATCTATCCTGTAACACCAGAGGCAGGCTTTTAAGATTTTATGTAATGTAAACTTGAGAATGTTATCTAGGGAGATCCTGTTATGTTAACCTGATGGACGAGTGAAGAAGTAGTTAGTGAGGGGTAGTATAAAGACGAGGACATTTGAGTGGGGTGGTCAGTCTCCCCCTTCCACCGGTAAGCCATTGATTAAATCGACCTTGCTGTATGGGTTGACTGTAATTATTCCTGCTACTGCTTGTGCGTTGTGTCGGCATATGCGCACATATTATTTGCACGCGGTAATTATGCTCCTAATCTTGCTGGCAACATCAAACGGCCATTAATCTAAGCCTGCATTAATGGACAGATTTTATCAGCGAATGCTTTGAAACGTCTCGATGAAGAGAGCGAGAATCCGCAAAGGTAGCGTATGATGAATCCCCAGAAGACAATGGAAGCTTTCCTCGTTTCAGAAATAGAACGTTACGTAAATGTTCAATTGAGTTTGAGACTTGGCTCTGCTAATACAACCCGCTCCGGTCATCGGAATTTCATAAAACCGATATAAACTATCGTCGATTGTGCCTTTATCTCATATCATAATACTTTATTCCAAGTTGGTAAGTGCGGAAAAAGATTTATCACAAGAAAATCTTTATCCTTGTAAACCGGTTTTGTGTTAGTTTGGATTTAATTGTCTTAGGTTTTCCTATCATGAGTAGAATAAAGTAGAGAGAAAATGGACAAATTTTGCGTAAGTTAAAACGTTAAAAATCCAGTTGATTTTTTAATAATAAAATAATACAATCGACGGTACTTGTTTTTCTGTGACGTTATTATTTATACCGTTTCAAAAAGATGATTTTATATTTTAGGGATAAACTGATGCAAAGCTTTCTGGATTTTTCTAATTTTCCCCCCTAGAAAGTTCATAAAGCTACTAAGATGCAAGTGTGAAAAAATCTATAAAAAAATTTACTAAGGAGAGAGAAAAATAAAATAAATAAATTTGGGGAGATCAAAGTTTGCACGAAAGTTGACAAGAAACACCACAAATGAAAAGTGTGAGAGAAGACACTCCAAGATTCATGGTGAATGTTGCATTCTTTTGTCAACTACATCTGGGGAATTTTGCTAGAAGCCTCGTGAAATCAATAAGGAAAATAAGCCAGGAAGTAACGATTAGCAAATCATCAGTGCATCGTATTCTTAAAACACAAAAAGAGAATTGATCCATGTGTTAATGCAAAGTGTGAACAATTTGACTATCTG
>JBBBDQ010000692.1:1597500-1710000 GCA_037127315.1 Ascarosepion bandense | reverse complement strand
GGAACAACAAAAAAATCTTCCAATCTGAGGACTTACTGCAGGATGTAGTTTATGATCAAACCCTGAACATGTCATCTTTAAAAATCAGCAATTGAACTCCTTGCGAACACTTTAAATATTCACTTTTGATCTATAACTCACGCAGAATATCTAAATGAGTGTAGTTTTTGGATTCTGCTATCCATAAATTGTTACTGATTAAATCAAACTCGACTTTTAAAATCTTCGTTTATTATCAAGTTTGTTTGATTCGTGTATTATTTTTGGCAAAAATTATTTGACCTTTTGCTTAGAAATGTGACAATAGTATCCTTCCCTGCTAACTGTTAAAATTAAGTCACTTCGAAAGCTCTGTTGACTTCGTGACATTTTGCAGTGGGATACTGTGTTTAATTATGGAGAAATGTCCGTTTTGCTAAGACGACGGATGGACTGAGCTATCGGACAAATAGAGAGGAAATTATTCGGAAGATTTTGAAGAAAGTTACAGACAAAATTAGCAGAGAAGGAAATAAGAGACATCAATAGTGACCTATTAACCTGCGACATTAAGAGAAAGAAATTTGAGAGGAAAATAGAATCATAAAATAGTTTTAAAATAAAAACGTGAATGAAATTTTCAGATGGAGGGTAGACAGCTCAAAATATGGAGACAGCCTACTGTATGCGTGTGTAAAGTGATGGCACCTCTTTCTTCTTCTTCTTCTATGTGCCATGTTCCTTCTGGACGTAGGTGATCACATCCTTCCACGTCTTCTTACCCCTGATAGTACGGTTTCTCCTGTTACATCACTCAAACGCCGCTGAGCCATCCACCTGCTCAGCCTCTTCAAATAGGTTATCCGCTGCTTTCCTTTGTCTCTCCATCCATCTATCTGACCTGTGAGTATCAGATTCTCCGCGCCTTCTTTCTTCATCACATGTCCCATGAAACACCGCTGTCTTTTCCTGCTACTCAGTATTAATTTCCTTTTCGATTCCATCCTTCCTAAAACCTCATCCTTGCGCACATGCTCGATCCATGATATTCGCAGCATCCTTATGTAGAACAACATTCAAGTTGCTTCAAGTTTTTCCTTTATCTTTGATGATATTCACCAGCATTCACTGCTATATTGAAGGACAGATATCACATAGGAATCCAGAACTCTCTTTGTTTCGAGCAAAATTTTCCTGTCTCTTAATACTCTGCTCAGCTTCTGAAATGCGTCCTTGGCTTTTCCAATTCGTCTTCGGATCTCAGTGTCGCACTTTCGTATTCCGTTAGGACACTTTCCAAGTACTTTAATTTTTGTACTTGCTTGATTTTAGTATCTCCAACCTGGAATTGGGTTTTTGGACTCCTCCAATTGCTGATGACTATACATTCGATTTTCTTGTAATTTATTTGTAGTAATTTCTTTTGACTATTTTTATTATAATATTCAAATAATGCTATATAATTAAAAGTATGCAAATATTATCTATGAAGAAGGAAAATAAGAAAATCAGATTTCTTAATAATAATGTTCGCCTAATACAAGGCACGAAAGCTACCTAGAGTATTCCTGTGTGGTGGTGTAAGAGCGTACGAAATAGTATGAATTGATTTTCATTGATTAGTTTTCTAAGGCTTATCAACCTTTTGCAGTTTATCTAAAACCAGAAAATATTTTAGATTGTGAAACTTTTTGTCATAATAACGGTTTAATAATCCATGCCCTACATTTTAACCCATAGCTAGGGGAAAAAAGGTGGATTCATACTTTCCCAAAAGGTATTTGCTCGTAAGTGAATATGGTGAACCGAACTGTAATTGGAGCTCAACACACCTATTAACATTTCCGAGCCATCATGCCATACAACACTGTCACATCCAAACTAATGAACCTGCTATTCAAAAGCGGTCATCCATCAATATGCTGTCCAGGTTCAACGTTGCTTAATTTCAGTGGTTGTACGAGAACCGGTGTTTTAAGTGAAGATCATGGGTCTCTCCAGAGAAGATAATGGTTAACCCTTGTCCTGAAAAGTTAGGTTTGTAGTAATTGAGAAATTAGCATGACTGGTGTATGTTCAACAAATCAGCAGTTCTTTGGTTTGTTGGTTGGTTGGTTGGTTGGTTGGTTGGTTGGTTGGTTGGTTGGTTGAACGGCATATCAGCTCATTATTGTTCATTTAATGCTGAAATTTAATTTAATGGTAGTTTTAAAATAATAAAGTATGTGTTTTTCTGCTTTCGATATATAATACACGGTAGATGATACTTAACATTTGTACAGATACTAGTTTGTGTTGATTTGATAACAAGCAGCGGTGGTATGCGAGGTTTATTTACATTTAAGTTACACTTTGGAATACAGTTTATTTGAAGAATTATAGGATATTATATGCATTAATGTCATGAAAGAGTTCATTTATATTAATTTTCTGGTTGAGTGATTTTAGTCGCACACCAAGCACTATGCGTTATTTAATTTTTAGGGATTATGCACTATCTATTTTGATCACATCTGTATGCTTTCTCACTACAAAAAATGTATGGCTGGTCATTTTAATATATATATATTTAGTATTTTTTTTTTTACATAAAAGCACATTGTTGATATTTTTACTATTAAAGTGTATTTTTATATTTTCATAGAGTTTTTGTTTGTGGTGAATCACTATTTAACTATATCTTGGACCTTAACAGAATCTCTTACCCCGAATTAGGGTGGACTTGGGAATAGCAGCAATTACGAGTTCGTTCCGTGTTTTTAAAAACTTCCAATCCCTCGAACTTATGAAGAGATTGGAGAAGATTTACCCTTGTTGACGTGGCATGTCGGGTAACAGTTGTAAGTTCAGTGACGCTGAAACTAAAGAATGTTGCTTTTCAGAACACATGTCATGGAAATGGCGATAGAGATGCGAGAAGCTGACAAATGGGCACAAACTTTATTTTTTTCAAAAGAGCTATAGAATTGCAGAAGGATGTGCACTTAGCTTTTATAGATTATGCAAAAGTATTTGACAAGATTTGGCATAAGTATATATTTGAACTGCAGAGAAAATATGCGCTGTTGTATTCTGGTACACTTGCATGTCTTTTAATCAATACACTGTTATGTCTAAATATATTTATATCTTGGTCAGTCTATGAACTTCTCAGCTAACCCTCGTATTTGTAAAAGATGTTAGAAGAATCCAGAAATCATACTGGGAGTAAACAGTTTGCATACTGATAGAAAACGTCATCAGTAACTACATAAAAATGAAATAAGGTACATATTAGTTTATAAAAGTAATTTCCATTTTAAAGAATCAATAGTAACTATTCATTAAATGTATAAAAAATAATGGATAAAAAAATGGCTACGTACAAAAATGTTCTAAGAAAAAGGCAGTAGATTTGCAAGGATAAATAACAACCAGCAACAGAATTTAAAATCTATGAAAGAAAAAATATTGTGCGTGTGGTGAAATCGACACGTAAACAGATTTATAGTTTTTAAGATGTAATGAAAAGTTAGATTCACATTTCTACTTCCAGGAGGTGCAACGTGATCAGCAAATGTTTGATCAAAAAGCTCTGTGCGACCTTCAATAGGAAAAATTTTGTTCTCCAACATGAAAATCATTTTTTATTGATGTGCTTGTTTAGCGACATATCAAACTTTTAAGGTTTCATTTAATGCCGAAATTTAATTTTGTTTGGAGTTTTAGTAATTTATTTTACACGAACTATTTGTCTTTTTTATGAGAAAATATATTTCTAGTAGATTTTCTGAATGTTCTTATACTTTCATAGTGATTTGACCCTAGATATGGGGTCAATTATTTGTCCGTAGCTGGGAGCCTAACAGGCAACTGCTACCACTGGTTAGGGTGGACATGGAAAAACAGCAATTAATAGGAGGTTCAACGCTCCTCAAGTTCTCCCGATCAGACACTTTGCAGTCTGATATACTTTATCATCATACTTAGTACGGCCTACAAGACAACGCAATGCTGCAAACAGAAAGAATAAAACGATAAAAATAGGAAGTGGGTTGTTCTGTTCTATTCTACTAGTCACATTCAGTCGATATTGCACTAATTCAATGTTAATGCTACGATCGTTGCAAAATTCCCTTGATGCAAAAACTGACTCTAATAAAAACCAGATTCTAAGTGCCTGTCGATTTTTTTGTAAAGCCACCAGTAATATTTAGTACCAAGTTTGTGAGAGGCTATAACAATGTCGCAATCTCTTTTTCCTCATTATTCGCCCTAGAAGTTTCAAGTGCCTCATTCCAATTCTAATTATAAGTGAACTTTTGGTTTCCATTTCTTTTTTCCCCAAAACATTCTCAATTTTCACTCCCTCGTTCTTCCGTAAAACCACGTTTCTCTTGCCTAAGATCTCTTCTTATTCTGTGCTAAGATATACTAGTAATCACTGTCATATAGAGGACTGGTATAACATAATAGTTAAGTACTATTTTCATTATTTCTAAATGGATGTTTCTGTTTATTAGTGCCCGACATCTCTTTTGAAATGGATCTTGATTAGTATTCTTGCTTATCGACTGAAACGAGTGCAGGCCTAAGAAATGGTTTTCAAGTAAACACCTTCAGATGTCTGCGCAAAGGATATTAATTCTTGAATGCAATACAAGTTGAAAAAATAGAAGTGTAGAGCCAACGACTTATTTGAATTTCTTCAATGGCGCAAAATTATTTGCTAAGTCACTCACATGACTTTCCTGATGATAAAATTGCCGCCATATTGCTGTTCGACGAAATACAGGCGCTCGCAGAAAATAAAGAATTTTTCTAGTATTGCAAAAACACACATGAAAGAATTAACTAATCATCATAAATTATGAGATAATTTGGCTTTGAATCCGTAAACTATCTACGGGTTCTGTAAAGAATAAAAGCGATGTTGTTTGCCCCTCTATCTAGGATACCGTGCCATCTGGTTGCACAGTCATGGCACAATATAATATCCTCCACTTGTCTATCTCGGAGCAGTGTAATATTTGTGTGTACTGTCAGAGATCAAATATTATTCTCTCTCTACCCTCCAACCCTGAATCACGTTAGTATTTGCGTGTAGAGTCAGTGATCAAAGATTTCTATATCTTCGCCCCTCTATCGTAGATCAGTGTACTATTTATGTGCTGCCACAGATCAAAGTCACTCTCTCTCTCTCTCTCTCTCTCTCTCTCTCTCTCTGACTCTCTGACTTTAATCTTGGATCACTGTACTGTTTGTTTCTACTGTCAGAGATCAATGATATTTCTGTCCCGACCTCTCTATCTTGGATCAGTGTAGTATTTGTATGC
Organism: Ascarosepion bandense; assembly: GCA_037127315.1. Classification (NCBI taxonomy): domain Eukaryota; kingdom Metazoa; phylum Mollusca; class Cephalopoda; order Sepiida; family Sepiidae; genus Ascarosepion; species Ascarosepion bandense. The sequence continues at coordinate 1,704,706 of JBBBDQ010000692.1, read as the reverse complement.
ACTGTCAAAAATCAAAGTTTTTTCTCTCTCTGTATCTCAATCTGAGATCATTGTACTTTTAGTGTCTACTGTAACAGATCAAAGTTTTTTATTTCTTTGCCTATCTTGAATCAGTTTGCCATCTGCACACACTGTTAAACATTACCGTATCGCTTTCATCCCCTCTGTCTTAGATGAACTCAAACAGGTGCTACCATTCCGGGTTAGAGTGACCTTGAGAACTGTTGCACACTTTATTCTAGTGAGTGCAGAACCAGGGATCGAACCGCAGACCGTTGGATTTCAATTCAACGCTCTCCCAGCTGGCTTCTTGCTACGCCTCTTCCTCTTCCTACTCCACTTTCCTCCTTCCACCTTTTCACTGCGTCTCTCTGCGTCAGCTTCTCGCCAAGAAATTGACGCCACTAATCCCCCAGTGAACTTGGTCGGTCAGTTTTATAATCCATTTCTCTACCCATAATCCATTTCCTCAGTCTATAAAAATTTCACTCGAGGGCCTCCTCTCTTTTTTCCTTTAGACTGAGCTGAAGGTGGATTATTAAGACAGCGGTGAGTATTATTATTATTTTCTTTCTTTGGAACAGATTACTGCTTTGCACGCCAGACACAAACGAACTCTTTTTCCAGAGCCGCCGCTATTCGCCCTTTCATGTTCACACTCCCCCCTGGTCTCAAGACCACACATGTGGCAAGGCGGACGTGGCCGCTTGTTGCGGGCACTCCTACGAAGGGGGATTGTCTGGATTTCTTCATCTGAGCTCTCAGAAGTGGCATCGGAATTATCGGCAACAGCGTCGGGGTTCGCAGTCGGACCATCAGACTCGCGGGGCGTAGGTCGAATCCACAGTTCGTCATTGGATGATTCACCACTGCCGCTACTTGTCAATGAATTCGTATTCAGGGCGGGCCGAATGTCCCTCACATGGCGTGGGGTACCATCAACCAGCACGGCCTGCTCACTGACGATGCCGGTGATTCGTCCCCTTCGAAAACTGGTGGTGCACCGGTTATTGGGAGGCTTCACCCAGACGGTGTCCCCTAATTCATACGGCCCTCTTGTTCCCCGCCGATCAGGCAGACGCGCGTCAATGCCCTTGATGCGCACTCGGTAGCGATGGATCGCATTGGCGGGTGCGCTCACAGCAGTCACAGCATCCCTCGGTGTTGCATTATATCTATAGACCGCTTCTGCAATAGTGCACGCCTTCCTGGCCGCGGTCCTCTTCACGCTTCGGTGGCACCGCTCTGCTATGCCGTTGCCACTCGGCACATATGCACATCGGTGTCTGAGCCTGATCCCCCACTCGTCTACAAAACGCCTAAATTCCACGCTGCAGAAGGCAGTATCGTTGTCCGTGAGGATCTCTTCAGGCGGCCCCCTTTCGTAAAATATGGATTCCAATTCACGGATGACACTGGAGGAGTCCTGGCGTGCCAATGGGCGCCAGATCGCAAACCTCGTCGGTCCGCAATCTATCAGTGTGAGGAAGTGCTGGCTGCCATAATGGGTTATGTCCATACCCAGTCGGCTCCAAGTCATGTCTGTTCCTACACGAGTCCATCCACACACTGGTAGGTGCCCCACAAGTTTTCCACACAGGGAGAAGACCACTCGTCTTGTGAAGACTTCGGGTACTTCAGGAATTGCAGTTCCGCGCCCCCACTTCAAGGTCCCCCGCTCCTTTCGAACTTTCAGGCCCAAGACACGGGCGCCATCCTCCAAATGTTCCGGGTCCTTGCAATTCAGGCCAAACTCGGCCAGTTTGGTCCTTACGCGTGATGATGATACAACGTCTTCGTTCACGTATATGTCATCAAGGTACGTCGATGACATATACCTAATCCTAATTAGGATGTGGTTCCATGCTCCTCACAACCTCCCAATCCGAGGCCTTGCTGCCGGATACCGTTTAATATCATGCCCTGGAACATAGTAACTTTTTCATATAAAATATATTGATGATATTTTATTATATAAAAAGTACTTTTATAAATTAATAGTTTTTTTTGTTTTTGTTTAAAGGTTCATTATTATCCTATTGCTGTGATCCTATCATAAACTATCACCTCTGGTCAGGTTGGACCCTGAGACGTCAGTAATTAAGAGAAGGTTCATCCCTCTTCAAAGCTTCTAATCTTTTGATAAGAGGTTTTTCTAGTAGATGTAGTTTATGATCATACCCGAGCCTAACACTTTCAGGGAAGAAAACGTTTATTTCCGGCACTCTGTCTATGATGAGTGTCCTATCTACGTGCACTTTAGGGAATCAAAGGATCTCCGCACCTCTCTTAGGTATAACCGTACTGTGTGCACTGTTATAGATCACTGTTTTGCTCTCCACTCTTCTATCAAGTTTCGTTTTATTGTCTGCGTACAAATTCATTGGAGCAAAGTGTCACTATCCGCCGATCAGTGTAATGTCTTTCATGGATGAACGTATGTCATTCTACCCTACTTCCCAGGATCAATATACTAGCAGCGTGCACTCACGTGATCAAATTGTCAATGTTTGCCTCTCTATCAAATATAAATGTCCTATGTACACTGTCATGGATCAGAATATTGTTCATCGTCTTTCTATCATTGTTCAATGCACTGTCTTCGTGAATCAAATCCCATCAAAGTGCCATTCTCCGTCTTTCTACCTAGGATCAATTTAATATTTTTCATAAATGAAAGTTTCGTTCACTGCTCTTCTGTCAAGGTTGACTGTACTGTCTGCGTACACATTCATGCATCATATTGGTTCAAAATCTCACTCTCCAATATTCTGTCTAAGATCAATGTATTGCCTGTGCGCTTTGCGTAACACTGCAATTATAAAATGCCCTTCAAGAATATAAAATATTGTCTAAATGATGTCACGTGTCTTCTCCCATTCCAAAACAGTTTATCTCACTAAGGTAGAAAAAATGTCTAGCAAGACAGTAAATGAATATATCTAGCAGCAGAACTATTATTTTATCCAATAGAATATTCCACTTCTTCCAGGGAAGAACATGCAGTTTAATGCGATTAACTTGAACTATGCTGATGGAAAGCAAAAAATATTTTCTCAGAAAATTACAAGTGAGAATTTTGCTTTGAAGGCGTTAAAATGCAGGCACCCCTGCGGTTCATCTCAGTGTTCTCGACAGGCTCCAAAGGAGGATCTGTAATATGATAGGTCTCGGCTGAGCAGTTCGACTCTAGCCACTTTCTTACCGGCGGATGTGGCTTCCTTCTGTCTATTTTACAAATATTTTTTATGGCTTGTGCTCCAAAGATTTAAGCCACTGGTGCCCCCACCACAAGAATTTTCTCGTGCAAACAGACTGGCAACAATGTCCCAGCCATTTACAGTTAGATCAACCAAATGTAGCCGACAATTCTACACCATCAGCTTCTTTTCTCGCACTTCCCGCCTGTGAAACTCCCTTCTATATACTTGCTTTTCTGATGGCTACAACCTCCAGGAATTTAAATGCAATATCAATTCCCATCTCTTCACTACTTGACTCCTGTCCTTTCTACATTGCCTCGTATATCTTGTTCTCTCTACCTTTGCAACTGTTCTCACACCTGTGTTTCCATCATTCTCTTGCCCTTTCTCTGACATCCCCAGTAAATAGTTCGCTTTTCTCTTCACTCGCCTCCTGAGTAAGATTTTATTATTATGTAGCCCCATGCGCATCAGTGGCGGTACCGTCTTGCTTGGGGTGAAACGATTAAAAATAGATTATTTTTAAAAATTTTCAAATTAACTGCCAATTTGATCTTATCGAACCTATCACTCATACAATTCGTCCGTGCATTGAATCCTGTTGCCATATCTGGTTAGATACTCCTGCTGTTCGCCGCGAGGTTCTCGACAAAATAAAAAAAACGATCGACAGTGTAATTGATCCTGACTTGGCATCTCAAATTCAGTCACTTTCTCATATGATTTGGTTTCCCTTTGTCTTTTTTACAATTATTTTCTTGGTAACTGTTCTGACGAGCATTTCTCCTTGGTGTCCTGACTTCATGGATTTACATGTGCTTCTAGATTGGCTTCTAAGTCCCACATGTTTTTACCGTTGAATTAGTTAAATGTAACCACCTCTTCTTTTCTAAAAGTTTCTTTTTAACATTGTAGAACTCCCTTCAGTTTACGTTCTTCCATAATAGCTACAGTTCTCAAAACTTTCAACGAAACGTCCATTATCATCTCCTATCTTTTGAATATCTCCCATCTTTAATTCTTTTTTTACACACCCTGTACTCTGTTTTTTCTCACTGTAACCCCCTGCACACTAATGACGGTTCCATCTTGCTTGGGGTGAAACGATTTACAAAAATTAATCGGCAATTTGTCTGTCAACAGCATAGATACCGAGTCGCGAACTGGTTATATCGGAGAGATCGTGGATAAAAACTACAAAAAATGTAGTTCAAAGTATAGTGCTTTGGAGGACACCGACTTTAACATCTAGAATAATAACCGTTGAAGAGAAGTTCCATCTCGAAATTTGGTAAGAAGAATTTAATCAGATCAATGATTCATCTGGAAATATTATAACATTTCAACTTTGGAAAATACCAGTATGCGAAACCCAGTTAAATGCCTTCGAAATATTCACAGCAACTGCATAAGATTTAGAATTCTTATCTAAAACTTGATAAATACTTTCAGAAACATCATTTTGCGCATCAGAAATTAACCTTAAGAAGTGAAAGCTATGCTGCTTATCTGAAAAAAGAATATGCGAGATGAGATGTTTAACCAACTTGGAGTTTATTCGTACCTCTAGTTAAGTTTGGTTGATTCGGTTTAGCGGCACATCAGCCTCTGTGGGTTTAATATCGATATTTAAATGTTTTCTATGCAATTTTCTAGCTTCAGCTATATATAATATATACTCTCAACTACAGATATTTTGTACATGGTTTTAGACTTTCAGTATGTTTTTAGGTATATATATATATATACTTATTTATAAATGGAACTTTGTCTGTGCGTGTATGTGTCTGTGTGTGTTTGTCCGTTACTTATAGACTCCGAAACGGCTGAACTGATTTCCTTGAAAAATTTACACGGTTGTACTATAAGCGTCTGCAAGTGTTCTTAGCTAGATTTTATGACGAGGTACCCCCGATAAATATCGAAAATCGATAATCGAAAAAATCGGTTTATAGAAGGAGTGGTCCGATTTTAATCAAATTTGATACACTCATAGACAAAGACATAAGAAACGATATTCAAAAGTTTCAAGGTTGCAGTTCTTACAATAGTGTAGAAAATCGATAATATATATATATATGTTTGTGTGTGTGTTTGTTTATCTGTCTGTATGTCCTTTATACAAATCGACAATTTTTATCCGATTCTCACCAAACTGTACAGAAATATTATTTAGGCTGAGTCTGAGTTCCATGACCATGGATTAGTTTTAAAGCTTTCATTACACCCGAGCAATGCCGCGCTATACTGCTAGTAGTTTATAAATAATGAAATTGTTGGTAATCTTTTTATAAAAACGTATTGTTACTATTTTTATTATAAAATATATTTTTGTATTTTCCTAGTCTTTTGCTTTTTGTTAGAAGGTTTACTGTTTGTCTATAGCTGGAGCACTAATAGGTGAGACAACTTCGGATCTGTTTACCTCCAAAATCTCCAATCTCTTGATCAGAGGCCTTACTTTCCGAAGTTGTTTATCGTTATACACAGGGGTACTCACTGAAGGGTCTTACTCCTAAGTAGACGTACAGTTAGTATATTCTATAACCCCAGCTGAAAGGGTGAAGCACCTCTAGTACTGTGCCAAAAAGTTATAGAAATCGAATAGGCCGATAGTGAGAAGGATTCGTCTGAGTTCTTTGAACTTAAGATTGGAACAGAAAAGGATTTCCAACAAGCAGGAAATCAATTGACACTTATTATAGAATATAGATTGAACAGGGTTCAGTTCAAGAGCACAATACTTAAGGAATATTGCAGAGGTACCATGATGTTCACATCATCTGTACTATTTTAAAGATACCAGAATCTATGGACAGAGTGATATGCTTATCACCCGATAAAGACAGTTTTAAGTGATAAATCAGTCAAATATATTCAAAATGAGTCAAGAGTAAAACTAGATTCGAAATTACGAGCAAAACATTCTGCTTTATTAGAAACTCTAATTTAGTGAAGAGAGGAAGGAGGTAAGATAATTACTCTTTTGGAAAACTATTGCAGAGCTGGCAGTATTTCAGAGAACCAAACTTGTTAAAGGTTATTCGGTGCCTCATTCTGCTAGTGTACAAAAACATTGATTCTTTAGGGGCACGTTTGTCATTATTACGAGCAAACTCATGAAGGAGTTTGCTTTGAACGGAACGTATATTTGATGTTATATGACACAGCAATTGTTGGGAAGTCGTTAAATAAACTAATCTATCAATCTTTCAAGTTGTTTATTCAGACTATAATTCAAATAGCGTGAATATAGATGAGACATTAATAATAATCGACAATACTCTATTTAAGAATAAAAGTCAAAATCATATTGTTACTATTACTACTGAAGTATCGAGGAAAATTATCATAAAATATACCATTTGCAGAAATACAGAGTAAACATGTATAAGATCTTTTAATGATCGGCTTTGGAGCTCCAAATTGCAAAATAGCTGTCCTACTGAAATTAAGTTCTTCTTCTATGTGCCATATCCTTTCAGGACGTAAGCAATCATGGTTTTTTTTACGTCTCTCTATCCCTGGAGCACGCTTTCTCCTTTTACCTCATCCAAACCCGGTTCTGCCATCCACCTGCTCAGGCTTTTCAAATATGTTCTCTGCTGCTTTCCTCTTTCTCGCTTTCCCTCTATTTGACCTGTGAGTATTAGATTCTCCAAACCTTCCTTTTTCATCACATGACCCAATAATGTGATGCTCAGTATTAACTTCCATTTTGTTTTCATCCTCTTTCAAACCTCATCATTACTCACATTCTCGATTCCATGATATTTGGAGCATCCTTCTGAAGAACAACATTTTAGTTACTTCAAGTTTTTTCTTCATCTTTGATGATATCGTCCAGCATTCACTATCATATTGAAGGACAGACATCGTATAGCAATACAGAACTCTCTTTGTTTCTAGCTAAATTTTCCAGTCTCTTAAAATTCTGCTCAACTTCTGGAATGCGTTTTTGATCATTTCAATTCGCCTTTGGATTTCAGTGTCTCACTTTCTGTCTTCCGTTAGAACACTATCCCAAGTACTTAAATTTTTCTACTTGCTTGATTTTAGTATCCCCAACCTGTAGTTGGCATTTTGGGCTCTTCCGTTTGCTAATGACTGTACATTCAATTTTCTTGTAGTTTCTGTGCTCCTACCTTTTGACATTCTTCATTTACATTTTTTATGAGGTCTTGTAGTTTTCTTTCTGTGACAGCTAACAGCACTGTAAGTTACCAAAATAAAAAGAGTTGAAAGTTCTACTTTCGCACATAACTTATTCCCTATTTTCGATGAGCGCGGTTTTCATTTTGTTTTCAGTGATGTTCTCCTGCACAATGTTTAAGAGAATAAGAGGCACACTTTAAGCTAATATGTGGGGAAGATAAATTATAAGACTTTAAAAGGTTAAGATTAGAGTCATCGAAAAAGCATTCTTTTGGGCGTCGGTTCCACACAGCAGTAATTCGTGGCAAGAAGCTTCTCCGGTGAAACATTTCACTGACGGAATAAAAACGGTTTGATAAAAACGGTGGCGCGTTACAATATGAGTGGGTCTTAACCGTGAGGGTTAGAACAGATAGATCTAAGAAATGTAGCTCGTCTGAACACTTCCCATAGAAATAGCAATAGTAGTTTCTTTGGAAATATCGACAGGCGTTTCAATGCAAATAGCGACAGCAGTTTCTATGGAAATAGCGATGGGAGTTTCTATGGAAATAGCGATGGGAGTTTCTATGGAAATAGCGATAGAAGTGAATAAAAGTTTGCGACGTTTTGTCTGTGAAAAAGAATTTTTATGGGTGGAAAATGATTTCTTACTTGCAAACAAGCGGAAACTATATCGATACTAAAAAGTGAATACTGGACAGCACCTGCCGATATACGAGACTATTATTTCATTTAAGGCCTGATCTGCTTCTCTTAAATGTATAGGATAGTACATGAGGTCACTTACATACTGAAGAGGCACAGGAAACCGACAATCTTCTAGTGTTTTTTACGGATGTTTTTTATATACAAGCTCCCCTTGAGAGTAAGGCCCAATAAACCTTCAAGGCATGTCGAATCCTTGAGGGAAAATACCTTCATCGTGATTAATGATAGTTCAGAATCTGGTTGGCAATGATGTAATGTAACTAGTTTGATTTTCGAGGCATTAATGTAATCGGTAATTCTTCTGCAACTGAGCTGTTAGAGCGAGATCAGATGAGAGATTAGTTTTGTCGTCTAGATATTTTGAGATGCACCCATATATCATTGTATCATCAGCATAGATAATCACAAATGATCAGAGTATAATCTTAAGCACATTAGTTATGCAAATTAAAAAGAGACGTCTACTGGATGATCCATGCTTTGATTGTTACGTCCACAGAAGACTAGGCAATACCAGCTACCTCATAGGGCCGAAAAATGGCAGTCTTGGTAAGGCCAATAGAAAGTAATTGATATTCAGATAAAATAAATATGCGACAGAAATTAATAACTGAAAATAATTTCCTGGTATGAGGTAACGGTTAACAAGCTTAATAAGAGTAGATATGTTGGTCTATCTTCCGGTTCACACATTTGCTATGTATTTTGAACAGAAGTAAAGGTTTATTAGTTATTTTCTGCTTAATCTTCCGGTTTATTATAAAGTCTTCTAATTTTTTTCTTTCACTTTCATCATCTGTATTGCACTGCAAAGGTGCATTTTTTAAAATTTAGTCAGTCAAGTGTCATACGTGATACACGCTTGCGTGATCATGTTTTGAAAGCGACATGATTGACTGGGCAAAATATTTCCCTCGGTAGCTTGCCATTAAATTCTGCGATAGGCTGATTGCCAACCAAGACTATGGAACCCAATATCCGAGATATACTGCACCACAACACAATCTATTTTTAAATTAGTTTGTCCATTAAAAATAAGTAGCGAGTCCTGTTCTTACGAGTTACCACACATATGTAGATTTGAGTCAAGTTAAGTTTGAAAACTTTTCAATTGTTTAGAAGGCTTGCATCAAATTTTTTAATAGATGCCGAAATATAGAATTATGCTTTAAAATTCAACCTCAAACCAGTTTGAAAAATCCAAGTTACGCAAATTTCACATATAATACTGTTCGTAGACAAAAATGAGCGGGGATAGATATAATGTTTACCTGACAGGAACGTTGTTAGCTCTCTGATCCTAGACAGAAAGGCGGGTAGCGATGTTTTTTAACACCTAAACGTAGACTAATGGACAACGAGATAGTCCAGTTGGACATGACGAGTAAGTTCGTAATTTGAAGAACTGAAAAGACTTCATCAAATAATAAATATTCACTATAAAGAGATAATGAATTCTTGCAGCTGCTTAATTAAACGGAACCTCTGCAATTCAGTATTGCTTGTCTTCTAATGACGAACGGAAATGCTGTTTTTCTTTATTTATCTTTTGGTTCTTTATTTCGTGGGTGACAAAATTATTTGATTAAATCATAATCAATACTTTGAAACTGGTTAACACAAAACAGAACCCCCGCTTAGTTAATAATAGAATCAGAATTTAGATCGTACATTAAAATAAAAATGTATTATCATCAAACAGTCTCAACTTTTAATTCTTTCGTTCAACAACAGAAACAGTTCTTTTATGGTTCATAGTAGATTGATGTTAATGATATCAAAAGAAACATGATAGTACCTACGCTTAACTATTGACGATAATTCTAAATTACTATTAGATTAAATCAACACATGAGAACCAAAATGGCTGGTTCATTATATTTTCAGCCTTGTGCCACATCTAATGTACTTTTAAAAAAGCTTCATGATACCCAATAAGGATCTATTCTCGTAGCAAATATTTTTAAAAAAGTACGGACAGTTTATGGAAACAGGGGACGCACTCCAGTTGATCCTTTTTCTGTTTCTATATTCCATATCCCTTCAAGTTCTTGCTGATCATAGTTCACCACTATTGCCCATTTTTTATATAATCATTTCACCCCAAGCAAAGCAATTTTACTGCCACTGTTGCGTAAGGGGTTATATAGGGGAAAGCGATGAGAAAGAGGGGTTAGTTATAGGGAATGTCAGGAGGAGGGTAATAGACGGATAAGAATAACGGCGTAATAGGGGTGTAGTGGATGAAAAAAAGAGCTTGTGAGAAAGGATGCGAGTTAGTGAGATAGGAGATGTCTGTTGACCTTACATTTAAATTCCTGGAGATTGTAGCTGTCGGGGAAGCAAGTATATGGAAGGGAATTTCACAGGCGGGAAGTGTGAGAAAAGAAAATGTTAGAGTAGAAATTGCGGTTACATTTTATTGGTTTCACAGTAAAAGGGTGGGACCTAGTTGCTAATCTAGTAGCTCGTGTAAATTCATACCTTATATAACGCTTAGTAAATGTTGTCTTTTCGTTATCTCTGCTAATCTCTTTTCTGCCAATCATTTACACAAACTCGTTAGATGAGATGTGCGCTGCTTTCTTTATCTCTCTTGCTTTTAATATATCCAGTCAGTGTCAAATTTTCTAATCCTTCTTTCCTCATTATACACCTGAGGAATTTCGACTGTATCTTTCTTGCATTAAGTTTAAGTATCTTTTTTATTCTATTTTCTCTCAAACTTCCTCATTGTTTACCTACTCAATCCATGATATTCTCAGTATCCTTCTGTAGAACTATACTTCTATTCCGTAAAGCAGCTATTTCCGGTGCGTTGAGACACTCCAGTATTCTAACTGATACTACATAAGAGTTAAGTATTTCTTTTTTGCTTATAACAAGAATTTCCAGTTTCTTAGTATTTTTCTTAGCTTTTGAAAGACTTCTTTCGCTATCCCAATGCGTCTTCGGATTTCGATGCCACATTTATCGTTCACTTCTAAAACGTTTTCTAGGTCTTTAAATCTTTGTATTTGTTTGATTCTGAGCTACCCAAATTAGAATGCTCTTGTTGGGTTCCTCTTTTCGCTTATAGCCGCATTACCGTGAAACACCGCTTCCGAAGTTAAGCAACGTTAAGCCTGGTCAGTACCTAGATGAGTGACTGGTTGAGAATACCAAGTACTGTAGGCTTGTATGTGCAGGTGGTACGGCTTACGACCACATCACATTGAAACACGTTCCAAGTAGGATCACCGAAGTTAAGCAACGTCGAATCTGGTCGGTACCTAGATGGTTGACCGTTTAGAAATATTAGATATACTAGAAATACTGATGTAATCTTAAATGTGTTGGTAGTGATTCAGAATTCTTTATCGGAAAGTCAAATTCTAAATCTAGTTGGGTTCTTTCCATTTTCTTACATACAAATATTCTTGGGAAAGGCATGAACCCACCTTTTTTCGCCCAGTTATGCTGCAATTAGTATGTATTGTATAACTAAAACATTTCTGTCGCCACAAAAATCTCACAATCTAAAAATATTTAAAATAACCTGCAAAGGGGTGAAAAAACGTAGAATATGATTCAATTAATCAAATTCTTTTTGCTGAAAATCATGCATCTTTTTTTTTCTTACAATTTTTCTTTTGTTATTTCTTCTCGCTTTCTTTCACTACTCTTTGTAGAAATAACTTTATTTTCATCTATGTGTTTACTAGCAACACTGTGTTATTCAAATAGTCACTGTTGATAAAACTATGTCACAGAAGCAGGAACGCTAATTAGTAAAGCTTGTTAGATTATATTTTTATCTTGTGCCACTCTTACCTTGCACCATCGCATGTTCTCTAGTAAATGTTAAAGACATCTAGTAAAAAGACAGTTCTTGGTCTTTCTGTTTTTGTTTTTTTTTTCGTTTTGTTTTGTTATGTTTTTTTTCTCTTCTATAATTACTGACTGGGAACCTGATTGTTTCTGTAGGACAAATAAACAAGTAGGTATAACTTTTGTTTGGATTCAATGAATTGACCCAAAGAGTTGTGAGTTCAATACCTGGCAACAGCAGAGGTAAAAAAAAGAACTTACAGAGCTGAGTTAAAGGGAGATAAGTAAGACATCTGGAAGCGACATGAATCATAGAACGAAGCAATCAAACCCATTTAACGAAATAAAGTATTCAGCTCGTAATTTCAATCAGCTGAAAAAGATAGGAGCATACAACGACCGTGAATATAGCAACACAGATCTGGTCATAAGTTCGAATAATGTAAACAGACTCAATTATTCCTGACATATGATCAATTCACACTTTTCAGCTTAACATCACGTTTCTTACAGACGAAACATCCCTAAGTTATTTCCCTGGAAAAAATTCTGATAAATGACATTCTTTTGTTTCACCAGTTCCGGCCTTTACAGCTAGGATTAACATGCCACTTTCATGGGGACAAACAATTTCGTTCGTGCTCCATTGGTGAGAAGGTAGTTCAACTTCTTATCGAGAACCGTTACCTTGTAGAAGAGACACCCGAGAGGAAAATCTATCGAACATTACAATTTTTAACCTCTTCAATTATAGGGTCAACCGTTATCTATCCTGGATATCCTAACTGACATACATTTACATCCTATTCTTGAAACCACACAACAAGATCATTCAGAAACTTTCTATCTTGAACGGGTTGGGGGCTTTTTTTTAAGAAAAGACAACCACAAATGAAATATTTAACTGCTCTCTGTTAATCATCTGAGAAACACTTTCTACATTTCATCAGCATAAATAAATTTAATCTCCAGGAGAATGAATTCTCACGCAAAAGTTTTCGGCTGACATCCATCCGAATCACTATATTAAATACATTGCTGCATCAGGTGCTAAGAAAGTTGGTTCATTGTGTAGCGCTAAACAATTTTTCTCTCCAGAATTTATCTTAGATAGCGATAAGTTTACAATTCGTTCATACTTCGAATATCTCCGTCGCATATGGTCGGTGTTCTTGCTGTATATTTAGCGATTCTTGATAAAATCTAAATAATTAATATTATTTGTCATGACTTGGCCTCTCTGCTTCAGTCACTTTCCCAATGTTCTTTCTATAAATACCTCCATGGTAGGCTGTTCCATTAAGATGGATCAAAGTTAGCAATAAATAAAAAAGTGTTATTGGTAAAATGTTATTGATTTCACTATAGATCAAGCTTTTTGACTCATGGCAATTATGACCTGAATTGAATGCTATAGATGTCGAGGATTTGCGGTTCCAACAGGACAGCGCCACATGCCACACAGCCAATGCAACAATGGCTTTGAATTAGAAGTTCCCAGTCGCACCATCTTTCAAAATAGTATTGTTAACTGGCCATCAGGATCGTGCGACTTGGCACCTTTAGATGTCTTCCTTTAACGTCATCTCAAAAGTATGCTCTATACCAACAGCAATTCAAAAAGTGAAGGATGAGATAATAAGGCATATTGGTGAGATCCAGGAGCAACTATGCAGAGATGTCATCAAAAACTTTGACCATAGAAAAGAGGTGTACCCCCCGAAACCTTTGCGGACATTTGGACAATATTATTTTTTACCTAAAATTGCTATGACTCAAATAACATGATCCAATAGAGAAAGCAATAAACTTTTGATAATAACACTGTTTTATTTAGTGCTAACTTCTATCCGCTTTAATGAAACATTCTATATAAATACTTCCTGGGTAATATATCGGATGAAATCTACGCTATAGTACATAAAATTTATGAACAGACGGTAACTAGTCACAATGTTGTTCATTGATTCAACTGAATATATAAAGATTTCTCTCGACTTGAACTTTCTTGTCATTGGTTGACAGCCGTAGAGTTTCCTTGAGGTATTAGTATATAATGAATGCAATGATCTTGACTGGAATTCGAACTTGATTCTCCGATTTTTCAATCTGAGGTTCTATTGATTACTCCAGCGTGTCTTCTCTGGTAGCAAATAAATCATGTTATTTCGCAATCTATCGCACGCAGAAACAGTATGAATTTATGATAATATAAATTATATTAGATGAAGAAAAACTGTTACAATGTGGAAACAGTTTTATGAACGTTACAGGATTTTCCAAGTTTTGCAATCTTAACCAATTTAGTTAAACTGTAGCGCACGTGATTTTGAAATAAAAAGTACAAATCAGAGACTTAACAAAATTTACAAAAACAATTTTTTGACCAAAAATAAAAAAGTGTCATTATAAAAACGTCAAAGTCATAAAGACAATATTAATGTGAATTTTATGTTCCATGTTCTGAAACATTGTAGAAAACTTCTCTTTACTCGTCAAGACAGCCCGACAATCCATTTTAAACATCAAACTCGCAACACAGCTATTAATTTAAAATGCAGAAGTTCAGTACATTTCATACAAATGGTTGCAGTTTCTTTACATCTGCGCAGAACGAGGTGACTTTATTGTTACTGCGCAGAATGAGACGGTCATAATTTTGCAAATAAAATCTTAGATTCCAATAAGTATTTATTTTATCTATCGATAAAACATGAAGTGACGAATAATACGAGACGTAATACATATCTAAACTCTTCTGATGAATATTTGAATACATTTCATATTCTATTTTTTCTGCTCTATTTAATTCTGCCTTTTCTTGTTTTTAATAATAGTTTCTTCCTAACATATTTTTACGTATTTTTCTTTCACCTTTATAATTTTTATTTCCTCACGTTCTCTCATATGTTTCTCATCTCTTTATCTTGTTTTTTCTTTTCTTTTTCATCCACTCCCTTGTTTTCTCTTTTTCTCTTTTTTGCCCTCAGTTATTCACCTTTTTTTCCTTCTATTTTTCTTCCTTTCTCCATACTCTATTTATCCTCCATTTTTTTATAAAAATACGAACATCAAATTAAGAAACTAGGCAACGTATATACTTAAGTATCGTACGAGTTTTTATGGTAAGTTTTTTTACGCAAAAGTAGAAAGTCGCACTAAATGCAAATAATTTCTTTACAAATTTAAAAATCATATATTTTCGGTAACCGGTTTCAGCATACACTGGTAAGATTTTTTTTTCTGTTTGGTGTTAAAATCCATGTAATAAAATTCAGAACTCGCACTATGTATGAAAACTGTTTTACATGAGTTTATACAATAATCTTTAACGAACTTACAATGTGCCTATTGATATTATATTATACGTAGGATTTATTTCAAAATGCATTAAATCTTTAAAAAACTCTTGATTATTTTTCTAGCATGTATATATGTTTTCTTTGTTTTTATTATTACTATTTTTCGGTTGCTGTGCTCTGCAGCCTTCTTGAGGTGTCTGTTGATGCAGATAATCTTCAGTGAAGTTTTAACTGTCACCAAATTCAGGAACCAAGGCATTAATCTACTAGGCACTTCTCCATTGGGATAATCCTGAATTCCAAACTGAAATTTTAAACTTAATGGTCTTATAGTTGACGTGCTGCTGCAAGGCTGGCAGTTACGCTTGACCTTCTTTACATGCTGCTTCTCTTTCTTACTTCCGTTAGGCCTTTGCTATTAACTTTGGCTCTCCCAGCCGTCGTTTCTCTTACTATATTAATGGCCTTCATATTGTATTTATTTATATCCTTGGCATATTGAGGATGGAACATATGCGCTGAATCTTTCAGGCGACTTATTTTCACTGTTTTAATCTCTCTACTATTCTTACTTTGTCCCACATGGGTCGGTGGCCACCTTTTCCATCACGCATGATCAACCACACCTAATTCATTATCTCAACTCTCATTAGGGCTTTTTGATGTTACATGATCCTTACTTTTGAGGATCGGTTATTTTCCCCTTCTGTATCCTTTACGAGAGCTGCAGAATATGGAACTCACACTGATAGTCTGTTAGTTTTGAGTTCTCCGTTAGGTTGAACTAATTTTGATGATTGCTTTGATGTTGTATGAATCACATATTTTCTCAATACGTTCCGACACACCCTTGACATATTGGTGATAGTCAGTCAGTTAAGTTCCATACGCAGTACACGCTTTGGGCAATCATGTCTCAAAAGAGACATGACTGACTGGGCAGAATATTATCCCGCAGTAGGTTGCCATTGCTGTAGATTGGTTGCCAGGCAAGGCTATAGAACCCAGTCTGTCCTATTATTTAACACATAACTGGAGGGAAGAAACGGATTAATATTTTTCCCGAGGGTATTTCCGCGTAAGTGAATGCGAAGAATTCAACTGGAATTCGAACCTGGCTCCCCTATTTTCGTCTTGATTCGATATCAAATGCACCACAAGGCATATCTTATTTGTGAATGATTCTGATAGATTTATGATCTTGCACGTAGAACATTATGTCTCTGGATACAAAAGTTGATGTTGTTTGCAAGATAGTTGTTAATGAGAAGCGTATATCTGATGCTAATCTCTTATTAATATGTATCTGGTCACTTACGGCATTTTGCAAAGATTTGAAGGTATTGGACGAATTCTTCATTTATGATTTTTTTTATGGTTGAAATTGAATTTAAAGTATTGTCCGGCGGAAGTTGGCATTTGTAATCCGGATGTCTAGAATCGATTCTGCGCTAGCTATTAGTACATCCAAGGTCAATTGATTTTTGTATTACACTTTCACTTTCAATTAGATCGAAGTTCTTAAGGAATTCATATTTTCCAGCAGCATTCGTACAGTTTTCTAGTGAGGTGAGTGTCTGAAGATGTCATCTGTGTATCGCATCTATTCTAAGAATGGTATCGAGAATCTATGATGACTCCACCTAGCTAACTAAGAGCCTTGCGCAAGTTGATATTGTTGCATAAATGTTTTGCGCTTATCTAGCAATACTAAAGTCCCGGGAGACAAACGGGTATGACGTCGAGGAGTTAAAGCAGACTGTAAGGGGTTGAGGGATAATACCAGATAGTACTGAGTTATCAACTGACATCTGGTCCCTTTCTCAAGATCTTTCAGACAAGTTTCAATACAGAATGTTTCTTCTTCGAGACCAGTAATAACAATAATAAGATTTTTTTCCTCCTATTTATCCATAAAGAAATTATATGGATTCATACATTTCTCAGGGCTATTAGCACTAAAGTGAATGTAATAAATTCGACTGGCGTTCGAAATCGGATCTCCGATTCCTCAATCCGAGCGGTAATACACGACTCCATCAACTTACACGAATGGATTAACTGAAACGGTTCCTAACCATATTTTCTTTAAGTAATACATATCTTTGTTCACCCATTACTGAAAATAATGACGAGGCATAGCGAATACATCGTATATCATATTTTAGTTTGAAGAATGTTGTCTATACACATTATATCGATATGTGAGATTCTTGTGACCTGTTAACTACTCAAAAATTTAACCTTCAATTAGTTGTTAATCAGGGCAATATATGGCTTGTAAGTTTTAACGCGTCGAAAACTACATTTGTAACATTATTTTCAGATGGTTGATATCAATTTCAAGTGAATTTCAAGATGAGAAGAGATTTCTTTAAAATTGTAGAGTACAATTATTTTTGTCCTGAAAAGTAACCGAAATGTTAACAAATGGAAAAACCCAGCTGCAGAGTACAATGAGTACAAAATTATTTTTAAGCAAATTTATCAAATTAATTCTAGTTAAAATATATGTGACCCTCAGTCGAAATGCAGCCTTGACAATTTCTTGTGTAGTAGATTACCAGGGCAGCTGATAAGAGCAGGCAGACAATAAGAAGGAGTGGGTTTTCTCCCCTTCTACTGGAAATTGAAATTGTTAAATGTATTTTCTTTCATTTTGAGCTGATAAAAGTTAAACAGCGAGGGAAATGGAAGACAGGTTGGCAAGAGATTTGAAATACGGTTGGCCTGAAAACTCGCCTGCAGGCAAGAGAAGAAGACAGGAAAAAGAAGGGAAGAAGACAGGAGAGAAAGAAATTGAAAACTCAACCAACTGGAAGTTAAATAACCTATCGTCCCGTAGAAATAATACAACACAAATATTATCAAACTACTGAAATACCAGCCAACTGACATTTTTTCTGTTACTTATTTTGACTTGCTTGTAATCTTGTAATTATTAGATATATATAAATTTATATAAATCTACGCCATGTCGTTTCGGGCCTATATCTGGTTTTCATCATATACCAATCTCTCGCATGCCCGAACCAGCCTTGTCAAGTGGTAATAAGAGGTCTTGCTTTAGCTAATCCAAAATCAACAACACAACATGGGCGGAATCGCCCAACGGTCAGGCAAGTTAACTGGACGCAGTCATAAGTCGTGTTATATATCTTTTAATCGACATAGAATACCACTTTTGCATTTTATTAAGACGACTGATGACAAACTGCAGGAAAGTGATTCATTGCTCCTTCTTGATCTCGCATTTTCCCTAACATTAAGTAGAATGGCTATATTGAATCAATTGTGATTGAATATTGATTTCGTTACTCACTGGGTGTTCATACTTTTGAATTTGTGCTATATTAAAGACGCGCTTAGAAAGTCACCATATATCGCAGTTTAGTGTAAGTTTGACCTAGCGGTCGACTTATTCAATGTGAAAAATTTTTGCTCTTTTTTTAATCTGTGATATCTTCAACTTGATTATCAGGGTCGTTTTTTTTATTTTGCTAAACCTAGCATCCCCTATTAGGATTGGCAATTTCTCGGACAATTCCAAATTTCCCATAACGATTGCTGCACTGTGTTTGTCTATTGGCAATAAAATAGGAACTAACTTTCTTCTCTTGGGATGTTCAGTTTAGGCAAATAAAGTTTCCTTCTGTTTTTTGTTTTTTCTTACAATTCAATCTTAGCTTGTCCGATGGGCCTTAGGAATATTGAAAACAAAGGCATACAATCAAAATATTTAGATATCTGTGTGTTTGTATTTTATAACTCTAGCTGAGGAGGTTGGGTTGAAGTAAAAAATGTAATTTCCTCATCCCATAAATTCAGATATGTTTCTAGTAAAACGGAAAGCAGAGTTCGAATTCCAGTCGAATTCGTTTCATTCACTTAAGCACGAATTCACTCGAGAAAGGTATTAATCCGTGATTTCTCTCTTCAGCTGTGGGTTGCATAGCAGGACAAATTGGGTTTTATAGCCTTGGTTAACAACCGGTCGACCGAGGGAAGTAATGGTAAAAATGCGGAAAATATTCTGCTTAATCAGTCATGCGTCGATGTGACATGATCTGACTGCTTTCTAGTAATACAGCAAAAAGAGGAAGGCATGTATGCGTCTTTTTACCGGATTTATTTAAGCTTTACTGGATTATTATTGTGCGTACAATCATAACAACATTAGATATGCAGAAGACATCTTTGTAATAGCGGATATAAAAAATACTAAAATTCCTTGATAATGTAGTGAATTCATGCAAGAAGTCGATCAGAATCAAAGAAGTAAATAAATTTAAGTATCTGAAAAATATTTAATCGGACGACGAAAAAATGGCACCAAAATCTGAATGTCAATGTTATAGCAAAGAATGAACGACAAAAGCTAAAGATACTATCTAGAAATAGAACAGTTTCATTATAAATAAAACTTAAGAACGCCGTACTATATTGTAATGTAAATGCTCCAGCAGCGAATTCTGAGAAATTATTTCACAAGTGAAAAGAAGACTTAAAGCAACAATTATTCTCTTATAAAGAAAAAAAAACTGAGTATGGACACAACATTCATAAGGACAATGGACAAGCATTCTTTTTATCGAGGATTATATATATATATTGTAATTTTTTTTACAATGATTTAGAAAAACACAATATCATTACACAAAATTTTTCATGTTTCAGAACATTCTGTTTTCTTCAGGTGATATTTTAAATAATTGGGGAAAATGATTTATTTTAAAAAGTTATATATATATATATATATATATATATATATATATATATATATTATTATTATTATTATTATTATTATTATTAATATGGAGAAGTTTTTCAATTAACTGAACAGAGTCATGCGGACTTTGAATTCTCATGAAACACCATAATCAGGTTATAACTCCTCAGAGCATATTGCTTATTTGCTTGTCAAAATATCTTTTCATCAGTAAACAACGGAAAAAAACAATATTGGCACTAATCATCATCACAACTCAACACTATATATATTACAATTATTTTTATGACTTCTACTCTAACGAAATTCATTCACTGGTCTCGCAAATTTACACCTGCATCTAGATCGGCAATTTTTAGCATAGGAATAGGCAAATGTAACCGCTGTATCTTCTCGAGTGGTTTCTTTTCTCTCACTTTCCGCTGTGGAACTCCATTTCCCATGCTTTCCTGATAGCTACGATCTACAAAGGTTTAAGTACAAAGTCAATTTCCATTTTCTATCTCCTTGACTCACATCCCCCGAAACTATTTTTTCTTTTCTTCTTCTCTTCCCTTTCCTCCCACTGTATAAACCGGTGCACCAGTGACAGTGTTGCCTTGCTTGGGGTGAAACGATTATATATACACACCTTTGGAAAATGTATTAATCCATCTCTTTGAAAAAACATATGACAATAGATCAAAAAACTCCACCTCTGATGAGTAACGACACCGTCACGGTATCCTCACGAAACTTGGAATTCGGGATGAATCTGCTCAGTTAATTTTTGCAATGAACTTTATATGTATATATATATATATATATATATATATATATATATATATATATATATCCACATAGACTGCTGTTTTGCATACAGTTCCTGTTTCGTTTGTCAGTATGGCTAGATATCCGATTGTTATATACATAGTCTTAAGTACATTTGTACATGTATATATATATATGTCCCATATATGTCTTTCACGTTTATGTAGATGTGTGTGTTAGGTTTGTACAGCAAACGAATCGATACAATCTAGCAGATGTTGGAGGAAAGTAAAAATGCAAATTCTAATGAAAATGCATCTGAATATTCAAACAATTAAGTTCGGTTGAAATTTAAGAGAAAAATGAAGAAAACTCTTGACAAGTATAAATCAATGGATTATTTTCCTCTCTTCAGTATTATTTACGTAAATTGAATGCTGACAAAATTAAATGAACCTAATGTTATCCATTTTAACTGTTTGTCTTTGTTTTTTTTTTCTTTTTGTTTCTTCTTTTTTTTGCTCGAGTAAGAAACAGAAAAACATATAATTGACTTCAGGATAAATAGTATTTGCAAATGCATGTAGCTAAGCTGAAAATCAATGAATGGTTTCTTCTGCTATGTACATTATCTGTACCAACTGATAAATTGCGTTATTTGTCTTCAGATAGTTACAACGTTGATTGTTCTTATAAATAAAATCGTGCATAAAAATACAAATGACTTGTGTTATTTTTTAAGGTCTGGGACGGATGAACGCTAATATAATTTACTTGTGGAAATTATCATCCTCTCAAATTCCGATGATATAACGATTTACTAAGTGTAGCTTAGACGTGACACCAGGCTCAATGTACGAAGGACCCAGTAACAACTTATTCGATTGTAACTTATCCTAAACTTTATAAACATTATCACACATCGAAATATCCTTCGAGCTTCACCATATATATCTGAAGACGTATATATAACAATATCCATCTACTACTAGTTTTTAATATTTAGTAAGCTTCGTATTGTTTCAGTTTAATTAACTCTAAACAAAGATGCTGAATATATATATATATATATATATGTATATATATATATATATATATATATGTTTCGCTGTATCACAGCTCATCAGTACAGTTAGACTCCGAAAGCTTTTAACCCAGGATTGAAACCAGACCGAATTAGCGTCAGTCAGCGATTCATATATTATCATTATACACGCCCAACAGCTGAGAGTGTTCTAATTCATTGCTGAATAAACAATGCGTAGATGCCAGAGTAGCTACTGTTTTTCAAAGTCTACCATTCTTCCAGTGTGCTCAATTAGGGTGTGAGAGCGTATATATATATATATATATATATATATATTCTTAGAATATGTAGATATACGGATATGTAGATTTAATAGACCTAATAATGAAATATTAGGAATAAAAAAAATCAACACAATGATGAAGATGTATGTATACTGATAACAATATATCATATATACAGGCTAATCTTCAGTATTTTATATGTTTAATTTCGTGCATGCGCATTGTTTGTTTTTGATTTTCTCTAATGCGCAGTATAGTAGGGTCAGTTTGGTACAGTCTGTGAGAATTAAAGAACCATGATACAATTCAATCCGCCAGGCATTTGCTGTACTGCTTGGCATTCGCACCGGAAACTCTAATACGAACATTTCAAATTATTTTAATGTCAATCTGTGGAAAATTCACTGTTTGACGAGCTGGATGAGTCTAATAATGATTACAAAAGTACGAAAACTCAGAAAATTCAATCTGATCGTTGGGATAATAAAAGAATTTCTGAGGGTTTCAACACAGATTCCTAAATCAAGTCTTTGAAAAAGTAATGTTGTCCTGTGTCAAGAGCGTGCCTGCCAGAAGGCCGCTGTTTGGCAACAGCACTCTACACCGTGTCACATGAGTAGGAGAACCTAGTCATAGCAATTTTCAGACCAGTTGACTCGTTACATCTGCCCACCGAACTCCCCAGTCTAAAATTCTCTTGATTATTATAGTGTGACAGCTAAGCGAAAGACCAACAAAACTCCTAATACCAAAGAATTATAGCAATATTCATCAACTAAAACCGTCTAAAATTGATGCAGAAGATTACAAAGTCGCCTGGGGGACGTGGTTGATGCCAAAGGTGACTCCATTGAATGCATTTACTCTTTAGTATTTCAAGATATTTTGTGCAGTTTTTGTAAATATATTTAACATGAGATTTTGCGGAATTTATGCGACAATTTATCAATCGCAATCTATATTTACCAGTATTAGACAAAGTTTTTACGCGGCCACAATAGTATCAACTGTAAGAATACATGAACAACAGACAGCGTAACAAGCCTATCCAAGTTTTATGACGATAATTCAAAGAATTTTGGATAATCTTTGTAATAGACTGTTTACACATTTAGGGTTAAAAATCTGGTAAAACGTGCTTACTGTCGTGACCTCCATTAAGACGGCCCTCTCGCTACCGACCATGTTTGTTGTGACGTCAGCAAACGTAGTCAATTGAGAGGCCATAATACATTCAGAAGCTCGTTCTACGTACACGTTGTTTTTCACTTCACTTTGGACTAGGGGACCGCAACGAACGAGGAGAAAAATGGGTCCAATGGTGCTCAGCCAATGACCAGGTAATTACTACCACTTGGTTTCAAGAGCACCCACGATGACTATGGACATGGAGAAGCCCAGGAGGAGACACGAAGAACCAAATAGACTACATAACTATAAACAAGAGATTCAGAAACGCAGTGGTCCAATGCAAAACATATCCAGGTGCCGGCTACGGAAGCGACCAAGTCCCAGTCGTTTGCAAACAAAGGGTGAAATTCCGAAGACTAAAGAAACCCAGCACATCACTAAGGCTGCAATACAACACGCCCGTGAATGACCTCACACTGCAGAAAGACTACAATGACAGCGTGAGAAAGAAATATGAACAATTTGGAAAAGGGCACTCAAAATGAAATTCACTAAAGGAAGCGATGGTGACCTCAGCGAACAACATAGCCCCAAAGGAAATCAGACGCAGAAGAAAAAATGAGTGGATGACCGAAGAAATAATCCACATGATGCAAAGAAGACAAAAAATAATGCCAAGACATGGAACAGAGTACAAGAAACTTCACTGGGAGATAAGGAACAAATGCAGACAAGCTAAAGAGGAATGGCTCAACAACAAATGCGCAGAAGTACAGAGAATGAGCAGGACCAATTAAGCATTGATGCATAAAGAGACAAGAGAACTGACAAGACAAAAAACCTTCTCCTCAACAGGATGCATAAAATCCAAGGATGGAACAAGCATATTGGAGAAAGAGGAAATACTCCAGCGATGGGAAGAGTATATAAAGGATCTTTTTTTAGACAGGAGAGAACAACCGGGAATACACAAGGAGATGGATGGACCGAAAATACTAAAATCCGAAGTAGAAGCTGCAATAGCCAAAATGAACAGAAGCAAAGCAGCTGGTCCAGACGGCATAGTGATAGAGCTGCTGATAGCCTTAGAAGAATATGGCATAGAAAACATTACCGACATAATAAACGAAATTTATAGCAGCGGAATAATACCAGACGACCTATGCAAGTCGATATTTATAGCACTGCCGAAGAAACCTGGTGCAAACGAGTGTGAACTACACATAACTATTAGCTTAATGAGTCACATTACAAAACCGATTGTCAGAATCCTGATGAATAGAGCGAGAAGCAGAATCAGGCCAGAGATAGGGCAGGAACAATGCGGGTTTGTTAAAGACACTGGAGCGCCATATTCATGATTCTGATGCTCTCCGAAAGGGCAATAAAAATGAAGAAAGACTTATGTTTCATTGACTATGCGAAGGCACTCAACAAGATACGACACAAAGAATTGATGGAGATGCTCGGCAGCCTCAACATTTTCGGCAAAGACATAAGAGTAATCAAGAATCTCTACTGGCAGCAAACGGCCTGCATACTCACGGGTAACGATCTCAGTAGATTTACAAAGATAGAAAGAGGCATAAGACAAGGATGTGTATTTTCACCGGATTTGTTCAACCTGTACAGTGAGAATATTTTGAGGACCCTAGACGACACGCCAGGATTTGCTATTGCAGGCCACAACCTGAACAACATAAGGTATGCAGATGATACAGTGGTGATTGCAGACACGGAAAGGAAACTGCCGGACCTCCTACAGAAGATAGCGGTGGAGAGTGACAAAAAAGGACTACAAATAAATTTTGAGAAAACTGAATGCATGGTCATCAGCAAAAGGCAACCCAAAATGCCAAATACAGGTGGGGGATAGCAGAATAAAGCAGGTGCAAAAATTTAAATATCTAGGAAGTGTTCTAACAGGAGATGGAAAGTGCGACACAGAGATCAGAAGGCAAATTGGCATGGCAAAGGACGCGTTCCAGAAGCTGAGCAAAGTACTAACTCACAGGAAAATTTCACTAGAAACAAAGAAAAGTGTGCTGGATTGCTATGTGATGTCAGTTCTTCAATACGGCAGTGAGTGCTGGACAATATCATCGAAAATGAGGACAAAACTGGAAGCAGCGGAAATGTTGTTCTACAGAAGAATGCTGCGGATATCGTGGACTGAACATGCAAGCAACGATGAGGTGTTGGAAAGAATGGCAACCAAAAGGAAATTAATGCCGAACATCAGGAAGAGACAACTGAAGTTCCTGGGACACGCAATGGGGAAGGAGAGCTTGGAGAACCTGATACTGACTGGACAGGTAGAAGGAAAGAGAGACTGAGGAAGGCAGCGGATAACATATTTGCAGGGCCTGGTCGGGTGGATGACGGAACGGGGGTTGCCAGGAGTAACAGGAACAAACATACTAAGGGCCACAAGGAATAGGGAGACGTGGAGGGCCATGATCGCCTACGTCCTGAAGGGACAGGGCACATAGAAGAAGAAGAAGTTTCACTTTACTAATAATTTTCACTTTACCAATATTTTTTTTCAGTTTTTTTAAATAAAACATTTTTATATATTTATTGTGTTTTGTCATTCTTTTATTGTCATTAATTCAATTTTGAAAATTTTAATCGCTTAAACTTAACAATCATTATCTGCTCTGAAATGAATTGTCTCCTTTTAGCTTGACTACACTTGATGACGCCATATTTGAGTGGATAGAACTTCTTAACGGAGGTCACGGCAATGTATACAAATAATTAAGATATATGACAATTTGAATTAGTCGTTTATGTACCTTATATCATAGAGAAATGAAACTGAGCAAAGGTATATCGTAATTTTAGAATTAAAGGAAAATCTGTTGAATTTACACTAATATTTTGTTATGATTACATAAAATTGAATAAAAGCCAAAATTATACGGAATTCTGTTATTATTATATAGAAATATCTAAAAGTTGAAATGATAGTGAATTCTGTTATTATTAAGTAAAAATAAATGAAAGCCTAAATTTACAGTGAATTCTGTCATCATTACATAAAAATCAATGCAAACTGATATGACAGAAAATTCTGTTTTTATTACAAGAAAAGCCGAAATGATTTTTCAGGGCATTGGTTGTTCTAAGATTATCACGCCAGTTGCCTTGCTGCTGTTTCAGTGTGCAATGAGTAGGAACAAAAAGCAGTTATTTGAATCTGCAGAGAACGTGCTGCTTCATCGATAACTGGCTGATTCGCTATTACCAAATTTTGTGCCTGGTGAATCTTCTCAGTCAGTTAGAATGTGCATTGTGGTGCAGTGGATATCGATTCGGAAAGACAAATCGGGAAGCCGAGTTCGAATTCCAGTTGAATCCCTTGCATTCAGTTACGCACAAATAACCTTGTGAAAGGTATTAATATGTCTCTTATCTCCAGTTATGGGTTAAATAATAAGACAGATTCGGTTCTACAGCCTTGGC
The DNA here is from genome assembly GCA_037127315.1 of Ascarosepion bandense. Lineage (NCBI taxonomy): Eukaryota > Metazoa > Mollusca > Cephalopoda > Sepiida > Sepiidae > Ascarosepion > Ascarosepion bandense. The sequence continues at coordinate 1,678,136 of JBBBDQ010000692.1, read as the reverse complement.
TAGCAACCAGTCTTTCGCAGAAAGGAATGGCAACCAAATGCGGGATAATCTTCTACCTAGTCAGTCATGTCTCTTTCGAGACATGATCGCCCAAAGCGTGCATCACCGATGGCACGTATGACTTACTGGATCTTCTCATTAGTGGTGGAACGTAACTAGGATCATTCTCCTCGTTTGTGTCTCACACTTTTCCGGTTACTTTTAAAATTCTCGATCAGCACATACACACTTATACACTGCTTTGCACTGTCGCCGTATTGTGTTAAAAGCCTCTGGAGCGGCCATGTTTACACTGTAATAGTAACAAGAAACCTGGGGCAATCAAGCACAAATTTCTATCACGTTACAACAATAGTTCCAACTGAGCAAAAGTTACTTGTGACAAACTTACTTATGTCAAAAGTGCGGATAATGTTTTTATCTACTCTCGTACTTATGAGTAAGAAATCCTATTTTTGGCTAAGAGCGTCGAAATGATCGGGACAGTACATCCATCTATGGGCCAAACTAAATATTGTTTTGTCCATTTGTAATTTCGCCATGATGCTTTCAGCGATGATCTCTGCGCTAGGTTTCTAATATTTATACAATTTTTTTCTTCGATTGCGAGGTTATTTTCACCCTGAAATTTTTGTATTTTTATGAAAACTTATTTGTATGTTTGAGCTAAATACAGCATAAATTTTGTACCTCAAAACCCAAGGTTAACTGTGTAAATTCTTAATTTAAGCTGCAATTTATTATTATAATTTATATTTATTTATTTTTTTAATTATTTCATTCTAAGCAAGGCAATAAATTCTCTATGACGTAATATCAGAAACTGAAAGTGCCTGAGGATAAACATTATTAAAAAAAGGGCATTATGAAAGAATAGAAACTAAGAAGACATAAGAAAAACACTGCATCTAAAATATTGAAGAGCAAAGTTGACTGGAGAGTAATAACTTGGAAGCGATTTCAACAAGCGAGAAGTGCGAGAGAAGATTACAATTACGATTACATGTAGCAATTTCAGCTGTAAAACAATGATTTCCAGCTGCCAATACATGTAAAATCGTAAATACCATATACCAAAGTTCCGGTTTAAAATTCAGTACCTATTATGCACGAGAAAAATTGCAGAAATTTTTATAGCCAAATATTATGGGTGCGTATTATACAAAAACAATTATGGTTACTTCAATTTTGTTTACAAGAGAAAGATTTCCAGGAATTTTGGCACAATATTATCGGTATTTATTATACAGAATCAATTATGGATATTTCATTTCTGTATATACTCATTTTTGAAAATAATTTTTTAAAATCCACAATTTTTGGTCTTTTTTACTATTTGATTGGGATAATTTGTTCAAATTCTCTTTTTATTCTCCATTTAAAAATGTTCTTTTTATCGGCGTTTGTTATTGTTCAGCTAAACCACGAAATGGCTAAATAACTGTTGATTGTAAACTCGAAGGGGTTTGAATTGTAATGTTCTGGGGAAACAATGTCTTTGGTGTCTGTTCCACAAAGTAAGGATTTGCGCAAACGATAAACGCTGGGAAATGTAATGTTCACTTTTGCAAGTATTTTATGTATATAATCTAGTTGATTTCATTTAGATACCGTTTTCTTTTTAATATATTCCCAAAATAAATTTTAAAAAATAAATTAATAATTCTCGTTCATGAGCAGGTGCAATCTAATTAAACTTGCTCCTAAAGAACGACACATGTCACACAAAACCTTTTCTATGTTTTGTCATATATAAACCCAGTTCTTAGAAACGAACATCTAGACTCCTTGCGCATATGATTTGATTATAGGCTTCTGCATAACCAACTACACGTTTGGGAAATGCTGAAACTAAGAACTGATAGGTATATTTCGTCATAAGTTACCCAAGCGACCCTACTCAGGAACTGAATTCATAATTGTTCTTATCCTAGACCGGTTGCCGATTAAGGATAAAGGGCAATGCCTCTCTTTCAAGGAGAGAAGAGATACATTTATTCCTTTCCGAAGGATATCTCCATGTGAGAAAATATAATGAATTCAAGAGAATTTCGATATCTGTTCTCCGATTTCCCAAAACTATATTTGTATCTCTCTACCAATTTAATTCTATTTGCAGGTTAATGCTCTTGTATGTATGTTAATGCTCTTGTAAGTATGTATGTATGTATGTATGTATCTATCTATCTATCTATCTATCTATCTATCTATCTATCTATCTATCAGATGTCCTACTCAGAGTCAACTCACAAAGCATAGAGGCTCTTGTAACATTTTCCCAAATGCGATGGACAGGACACATAATTCGCATGAAGAAAAGTAGACTCCTGAAACTAGTGTTTTGTGGTGAGCTGAGTACCGGAAAGTGTTCTCAGCACAAACAAAGGAAAGATACAAAGACTCTATCAAGAACAACCTAAAAAAACTGGTGTTTAACATCAACAATTTGGAGGAGCAGGTTTTAAATAGAACTGGATAGAAAGGGCAAATAAGAGATGGTTGGCAATTTTTCGAAAAATGATGTCTGGAATAAAAACGGCTGAAACGGCACATTCAAAACTGAACGAGGTGTTGGACATGTAATTTCTGTCATCATATACTCCTTTCAAAGGCCGGCTGGGCAAACCCAGCATTGATATTCCCTAGACATCGAGTATCACAGCCTGCACGTTGTGGAACAAGGTATGCAAAAACAGCTTCAGACTGAAAAGGCACATGATTGTGCACAGAAATCAGATACTACGATGCGAATCCATCAAGGCTGTGGTAAGCACAGTGTTCGGCTGTCACTTGTATGACAAATCATGCAAATCCGCATCTTCAGGGCCATGCACGAGAGAGATATGAAATGAAAACCGTGTGTGATTAGGCGGCCATCATCTGTTAAGACGCAGCAGATCATCATCAACATCATCATCATCATCATCATCATCTTCATCATCATCATCATCATTATCTATCTATCTATCTATCTACCTATTTATCTATCTATCTATCATATCCGTGTTTACATATTTGTCTTAAATATTTGTTTGTCTGTCTATCTATCTAATTTTAATGACATTCATTCATAATTATGCATCTAAGACATCTCAAACGACTAATGATCTCCATTCATTATAATGTATTTCTCTCTGTCTATCTATCTATCTGGTCATGATGTATTTATCTATATTTTATAGATAGAAATTTATCTATATTTTATATATATAACTCATATGTATCTATATTTATATATATATAAATCAGTTGGTATGTAGCTATGTTTGTAACCATCTCATTCGATTTGTAACTACTGGCGTCTATCTGTAATTATCTTCGTTGATATAAATCTATCTATCTGTAACTAATTCTATTCGTATCTACTTCGCTGTCGATGTAGATAGATATATGCGTAACTACCTGTCTTCGTCTCTACCAAATTATGATATCTTTATTTTCAAATCTCCTAATCAGTTTAGACGCACAAGCCCAAATTCTTGAGATCACCACCCAATATCCAACGCCACTGAAGACACACAGCTACAGTAATGACCAATGTCAAGCGAACGAAAGATGCAAACTGAAGAGATAGACAAGACAGTCTACTTCATTGTGTCAATAGGATTGGACGTAAATTCCTTACTAGTCGCTTAATTATGTCTTCTGTTTGGACGTCTCATTGTCTAACCTACCGTTTCATTATAATCTTTCGCTCTTTCAACAAGACAATGGTGTATGGTCATCCGTTTTCCAATGGCTTCAGATAAAATGCATTTTTTATAACTATACACGTTCGTCATAAAGTTTTTTTTATCATGGTTCTTTGTGCGTGCGTTAGTTTTTTACGTACATACGTGTGTGTGTGTGTGTGTGTGTGTGTGTGTGTGTGTGTGTGTGTGTTTTAGGATCGAAGGGTCAGTGAGTGCGTGTTTTCGGACTGAACTGAAAAGAACTACTAATTTGAGAATTTCAACGGACAATAATGAGAATGGACACGTCTTTAGGTGTTATGTAGAAAATACAGTAATATATTATCTAAATTCTTGACAAAATCCAAAGAAAATGTGTAATATTATCAGTTTTTATCTGGCATTTCTACTTCAGTTACATTCTCACTGACAGGACGTGGCGTCCACCTGTTTTTTCTATAAATAGTTCTATTTCTGGCGAACTTTTTTTGCCTAGTGGTCTGTTTACACGAATTTAAGTGTACTACTGGATTGGCAACTAGGTTTCACTGTTTTACTATTGAACTAGCTAGATGCAACCGACACTTCTACTCTATTAGTTTCTTTTTGTCGATTTCTTTTTTCCCTGATAGCTAAAATCTTCAAAATTAAATGAAACACGAATCGTCATTTCTGTCTTCCTGAAACCTGTTTCATTTTCTTTTACTTTTTTTTTTTTGTTCCATCTCAGCTCAATTCTCAGGCCTACTACAACTTCACGTTGAAACACCAGTTCCCGTACGAAATTAAGCTATGTGGAGCCTGGTCAGTACTTAGATAGGTGACCGCTTGGGAATACCAGATTCTGTAAACATTGATGTGCGTGTGATGTAATGAGTGATGGCTCGGAACTGTAAATAAAAAAACCCAAGTTCTAATTCCATTTGGGTTCATTGTATTTATTTCACGTAGGAAAGGTGTGAATCTACTTCTTCTTCCTCATCTATGGGTTAATTAGTGAGATCTGTGTCACTACAACCGTTGTAATCTCAAAATAAAATTGCGTACAAAATAGTCAGAAATAATTCATAAAGGCTCATACAAAAACAACCAACCACTCGGTCATTTCATTCTCTTTTACTTTAATTTCCCCTCAACCCCTGCGTTCTAGTGGCATTGACGCTGCTTAGAGTGAAAAGTGTTTTACTTAGTGTCCGTTACTTAAAATCACGTTAAGTAACGTTTTAATGAAGTTTTTTTTTATAATCATATCACGCCAAACAAGGCAGTTTACTGCCACTGATGCGCAAGGGATTACATAGGAAGAAAATTTATAAGAAAAAGTGGCAGGTTATAGGCAGAGTTAGGAAGTGGATAAGGGACGGATGAGAGTACTGATGAGAGTGGAGTGAACGGAGAAAGGAGCATGAGAGAGTGAATGCAAGTTAGTGAGATAGGAGATGTTGGAGATTGTCGGGGAAGCAAGGAAACAGAACGCAATTCCACAGGCAAAGAGTCCGAGAAAAGAATCTGTTAGAGTAGAATTTGCTTTTAAATTTCATTGGTTTTACAGTAAAAGTGTGGGACCTAGCTGCTAATCATGTAAATTCATATATAGGGGTGACCAGTGAGCTAAGTCAATCATTTTTTTTCATCATTTATTTTTTTTAGAAAACTGAATATGTCTTTTAGTTTTGTATTCAAAAATATATTGCTGGTAATATTTTTTTTCTTCAAAATTGTATTATGGCAATATTTTTTTCCTTTAAAAATGTGTTATGGTAATATTTTTTTTCTTTCAAAAATGTATTGTTGGTAATATTTCTCCTTCAAAAATGGATATTTTTCTATAAAAGTATATTTTTATGTATATATTTCTATACAAGTCTATTTCTAAACTTTTGTTTTGACCCTAGTTTTGTAGAAGCTGTGAAAATATTTGTAAAAGGGACACAGGGAAGCCACATTTCGCCGGTGAGAAACTGACTGTATTGGAGTCGGGATCGATAGGTTTTCTAGCTTTTTATTCATTTTTAGAAATGTCACAACTGAAACTATGTTAAAATCTAAATCAGTCAGTTAAGGCGATCATATCTTAAAAAAACATGACTGACTGGTTTCAAAACATTTTCCTGCAGTAGGTGGCTATTACATTCTGCTGCAGACTAACTGCCAACCAAAGTTATAGAACCCAATCTACCCTGATGTTTAACCCATAGCCGGAGGGAGAAGCGACGGATTAATACCTTCGCTAGGGGTATTTGCGCGTAAGTGAATGCAATGAATTCGACTGGAACTCGAACTCGGATCTCCGATTTCTTGTTCTGAGCCACAACGCGTATCAGCTTAAATCTAAATAAACAATTAAAATTCATTCCACTTGTACAGCGAAACTATTCTGAGGACCCTAGATGTTATGCCAGGATTTGTCATCGGAGGCCACAATTTGAACAACATAAGGTACGCAGATGATACAGTGCTGATTGCAGACACGGAAAGGAAACTACCATACCTACTACAGAAGATAGCTGAGGTGAGTGACAAAAATGAACTACAAATAAACTGAAAGAAAACTGAATGCATGGTCATTAGCAAAAATAGCAGCCCAAAATGCCAAGTACAGGCGAGGGATACTAAAATCAAGCAGGTACAAAAATTTAAATATCTGGGAAGTGTTCTAACAGAAGACGGAATGCGTGACACAGAGATCCGAAGGCGAATTAGCATGGCGAAGGAAGCGTTCCAAAACCTGAGTAAAGTATTATAAAGAAAAAAAGTTTACTAGAAACTTAAAAAAGAGTAATGGATTTCTATGTGATGTAAGTTCTTCAATCTGGCAGTGAATGCTGGACAATATCATCAAAGACGAAGGAAAAAGTTGAAGCAGCTAAACATTAGGTTCTACAGAAAGATGCTGCGGATATCATGGACATAGCATGTGAGCAATGATGAAGTTTTGGAAAGGATGGAAATAAAAAGGAAATTAATATTGAGAATTAGGAAGAGACAACTAAAGTTCTTGGGACATGCAATGAGGAAGGAGGGCCTAGAGAACCTGATACTAACAGACCACACAGAGGGAAAAGAGACAGATGAAAGCAGCGGATAACATATTTGAAGGGCCTGAGCAGGTGGAGAACAGAGCGGGGGTTGTGTGGTGTTACAGAAGAAAGTGTGCTAAGAGCCATCAAGAATAAGGAGACGCTGAAGACCATGATCGCCCACGTCCTGAATGAACAAAGCATATAGAAAAAGGAACATAATTAACTGCCCCTACCAGAATATATGCATTTGAATCGTACGTGTTATTGATTTAATACTACACTGCTAGTGTCCTCCTTCCAACTTCAATATTTTCTTAATTTTTCTTAATTTTTAGTTCTTTATTTCTTTATTTATTGTTAGTCATGGATAAACGAGTCCGTAGTGCATTAAGATGGAGTGTTAAAACTGTTTTTTCCCATAACACCACTTTATAACTGCTTTCTTTCTTCGGCAATGTTTATTGTTTTAAAATCGATGATTAGAATTGCAATGAAACCTAAGCATAAGAAAAGTGAATCGATACATTTTTATTTTGAGAATTGACAACAAAAATAATAAATATTATTTATTTATTAGACAGTTTATTTACACTATTTACTTGTTTATTATTTATTGGAAAACATATTTGAAAATTGTCAATTGATTTGTTCTTTAAAAAATTGCAAAAATAAGAATTTCTGAATAATTCGTTCACATATTTTAACAATTTAATAAATGTTTTTTAAATTTATGATTAAAAATTTGTTTATATCAATGTCTTTATAATTAATCAATATTGAATTGCATTTGTAGCGACAATTCGCATTGGCTTAAATGCTAGCAATAATGAACACAGAATACATGCAGAGCATATCCAGGACAGATCAGATCCATTAATGGGACAAATGGATTATACAAGGAATTTTAGGAATTTTCTAAATATTAAAACATGTATTGTCATCAGTCGTGGATATTATTCCTACGCTATCGGCGCACGAAATATATAATATATATATTATGCACAGAACGGGGAACTCCGAGTCGACGTATAGACATAGAAAAATATGTATAATTATTAATATATGCTTACAAGCTCTGTTACATTACATTAACTACATTACATTACAATTTTTACAAAATTTATGTCCTAAAAATACTATAAGATCACACGAAAAATTACATAACATACGTAACAATAAATCATTGTCTGTCAGTTACACAATAATATATATATATATATATATATATATATTAATAAATATACTTATTATTCTACGGCTATAACACGACTCTGAGTTTCATGATATATGCAATCACCAGGTGCATATTTCTAACTCACAGATTAATTGATATGAATTTAAGTTCCCTCGGTGTTTCTGGGAATAAAATATTATAAAGATTTATGAGGAGCTAGTGATAGCATAAGGCATGCAACTTCTAGTCGTGCCATAGACATAAGATAATATGTATATATATTAATATATATTAATATATATATACAGATATATATATATATTGCACTGTACATACATACATGCATACAATGAGGACTTTTTTTATCATCATCTGAATAATAATATTATATATTTGTGCACCCTCATATTATTTTTATTAGTTTAACTCAATATTATATATATATATATATATATATATATATATATTTATAAAGAGGAAAACATGTATGACAAAGTGAAAAATGATTTTCTGTCACAAGACTCATTCATTACGACTTTACCAGACTACGTTGGTTTGAATTAGTACAATGGAACATGTGCACAAATGATAAACGCTGTGAAATGTAATTTTCTTGTGGGAAATATACTAACTTTATCCGCTTTTAACCCACGTATATATATATATTGGTTACGTAAAGATAGATTTTATATAATTAAAAGAAATAAAATGCAGCGTTTCCTTTTCAGATATGTCAATCTTCGTCGTGAGACTTTTTTATATTTTTACGGTTGTGATTTTAGATTAAAAAGAAAAAGATGAGATGCCAATTGAGAGATAAGTTTTAAATAGAAAGAAACGAAATGCAAATAAAATACATATCCCTGTCATAATAGGCTTCTTTTTTATTTTTTCATGTTTTTGCTATTTGCGATTTAAAACAAGATTACATAGCAATTCACAGATAAGTTTTGCATAGAAAGAAATAGAAGGCGAGGTCTTTTATATAAAGTGTCTATCTTTGTCGTAATAGGCATCGTTTACATTTTTAAATTTTCGATTGGATCACATTATGTAACAAAGATTTCAGAAAAACTGGCTTATTCAAATATACCAGTTTAATTCATGCATTTTATATAGCGATTTTCTAAATGTAGTTTGGATATTTCATAAGGTTAAAAATATGGTGTACCCAGTGAGGAGTTGTAATTTTTTATTGAATCAACAATATTAGATTACGTCCAGGTTTCATGCGTTTTATAACTTTTTGTTGTAAATACATGACACCAATTATATATTTTAATTCCACACTAAGACTTTGATCGGGCAATTGGAGTTTTTGATAAGCTTGGAACGACCTATTCATTGTTTTTTCGCAGGTGTGCCTAACCCTTGGGTTATAGCACCTGTTAGGGTCCCAACTATAAGCAAATTGTGAACAACCAAACAAGAATAATCAGCATGAAAGTATAATGATACATTTTTTACAGTAAAAATAACAGTAATACATTTTTATATTAAAAAAATCAATACCTGTAATGTTTAGATTTTGGCACTAAATAACAAACTGGGGTTGATATGCCCTTAAAAAAATCATCCAATTAAACTCTACACCATCTGCTTTAAGTTCTTTTATAACCTGGTGGTACAAAAATTTGTATCTGTTTTTAAATATGCTTTTTTATGTTATTATCTAACTTTTTGACAGTTCTTCATAAACAATTTTACAGAATATTACTAAATCTTTTGTTATAAACATATTTTTTAAATTTTAGCACATCTTCATTTCCATTAGTTAAAACTATTTTGTAACAGAAGGTTGCAAATAACGACTCAGAACGAAAACTTGGGCAGCCAAGTTCGAATTCCAGTTGAATTCGTTGCATTCACTTACGCACAAATACCTTTCGGAAAAGTATTAATCCACCTCTCCCCTCCAGTTATGGGTTAAGTAACAGAACATATTGGGTTCTATATCCTTGGTCGGCAACCAGTCTACCGCAGAATGTAATGGCTACCTATTGCGGGAAAATGTTCTGCCCAGTCAGTCATGTTTCGAAAGCGTGTATCACGTATGGGACTTAATTGACTGAATATAGTGTTTCAAAAAGAAATAAGCATAATATTTTATTTCTGTACTATTGCTAAATATAAAAGGTACATTTATATTCCAAATAAAAAAAATGATTCGAAAATATAAACAATTTTTCCTTCAGCAACTGCTTCTATTAATTTCGCTTCTGTTGATAAAAAATCAACGTAGAAATAATTTGCCTGATAATATCGAATAACAGTTTATGGCGGCAATGATAGAAGAAACTTTTTTAAGAAGAGAGATATGGTTAATGTTATTATTCATTAATTGAATGAAAGATAAAGAGAAATATAATTGAAAACTGATGGAAAACGTGGGTAGGAAAGAAATTGGAAGAAAGGAAGGATGGAAGGAAAAGAGGAAGTACATAAAGCATAAGGGAAGGAAAGATGAGAGAAGACGGATCTGAGACGGAAAGAGGTAGTAATGGAAAGAGGAAGGAGGGAAAGAATAAACGAAGAAGAAAAAGGAAAGAAAATAGAATGAATGATTAGAAAAAAACGAGAGGAAGTAGTGCAAAGTCGAACGCAAAGAAAGAAAGAAAGAAAGAAAGAAGAAAGAAAGAAAGAAAGAAAGAAAGAAGAAAGAAAGAAATGCAAAAAGGAATGAATGCATGCATGAATGAATGAATAAATGAAGGAAGGAAGGAAGGAAGGAAGGAATAGTGACTAAAGAGAAAGAAGACAAGAAAAATGAAAGAGAGGAGCTACAAGAAGGAAGGAGGGAGCAACTTGGAATTATTTAAAATCAAGTTGCAAGAACCCGAATTGAATAAGGAAATAGATTATAATGGAAAGAAGAAGGATTAAACGAATAGACGAACGAAAAGAAAAAAGAATAAAAATGCAAAGAAAGATGAATGACAACCGAGTACAAAGAGATGCAAACTCGAACGAAAAAGAAAAACAGAAAGAAAGAAAGCAAGAAAGAATGAAAAGGGAAGGACAATAAGTGCAAATAATGTAACGGAAATATTTAAGAATTAAGAAAAAACAAAAAAGTAAGGAAAGAAAGAAAAGTTAAACGAAAATCGGAAGAAAAGAAAGGAACGGCATTGCTTAGAAAGAGGTAGTAATGAATAATGTCTATTAAAAGATGGTAGAAGAAAGGAATGAGAAGAGGAAGAAAAATTGGAAGGACAAAAGAAAGAAATGAAGATAAGATCGAAGAACAGATGTGACAAGAATGACGTCAAATAAAAAAAAACAAGTTGATGTGATGAAAAGGGAACACAATCACTAGTTTCAATAAATCACGAATAGTCTTCACGGAAATTAGCAATGGCGGGCTCAAGAGAAATTACAATCACGAGATAAAATAGAAATGACGTCACTTCACTGATTCTTGTTAAAGAAGCGACAGATATATTTATAATGGAAATATCAATGTCTTTCTTCATTGCATGATAAATGAAAAGGTCTTAATTGTTGGAAAATTCTTGTTTGATTCAGAGAGAAAATCTGAGTTCAACAAAGATGGGCGCCTTTATTCTTTCTTAAGACAAATGCATTTGCTGTTTAATTGTTGCCAGGTTTTTGAATTCATTTTTTTCTATCGTGCGTTGAAAACGAGACGTTTTAAATTGTGCCGCTGGACGTTTTTCCACTATGTTGCCAATTCCTCACTTCTCATCTTTCCTCTCCATATTTTACGCTATTTTTCCATCAATCTTAAATAACGTCACTCATTTTTTTCACTCTTTTATTCTAAACATATTTTGTTATTTTTGTATTTCTTCCTGAAGCAAAGTGTGAATGAATATCTCATCCATTTGTTCAACCTCCTTAAATTGGCCCTTGTTTTACATTTTTCTTTTTTTTAATTTTATATTTGACGCATTCAAGAAGTAACTTTCCGCCATGTATTTCAAAGTCAGTAAAGGGTAAGTGTTTGTATGTAAAAATTAAAGGTTTTTAGCTTCATTTAAAAACTGAATGTTTTTTTTAAATAAATCAAAAGTTTGTCTATATTCCTGAGATGAGATAGTATTTACAGTATTTACATTATTCGGTCTATTGTCCTCATCTTTGTTACTATTTGTATGACGTTTCGGTCGTTGTATGCTTCAGCCTTCTTCAGGTGCTGGGGAATTTCGAACTGAACTCTTTTTTTACAATCACTGGGGTATATCATCTCCATCACTTTTGCGTAGCATCTCTTTTTTGGTAGTCATGTGTTATCTTCCTCTAACCCTGTAAGTTAGTTGTTGACCACTCTTTGAATATAGACGATGGTTAGTTCCAGTGATTTGACCCAAAGAGTTGTGAGTGCAAATTATTTATCGAGAAAGAACCTCCGCCTTTATCGTTAGGAAACACGTATTGAAATCTTAACAGTGTTATATTTTAGGAAGAGTAACAGACTGGACAAGGAATATCATTTTAGTTCCGAATAAGATATTCAGCAACCAGCACCACTGCAGCTTTTTTTAAAACATAGGACGCCTAAAAACATTGTAGATAGATAGATAGATAGATAGATAGATAGATAGATAGATAGATAGATAGATAGATAGATAGATAGAAAAAAACTTCAACAACCATGCAGGCTTTTCAGACACGTCCGAACACTGATACACTGACGTGCCAAAAGTCATAAACATGTGATCTGTATCCTTTACATTCCTGTCTATCCCGGTGAAATGGATCAACTTCAGGTGTAACCGATTCCACAAGTGACCGCATAACCTCTTTACATTGTCGAGAGTTGTTCATATTTGAAGATGCATAATCTTGTGAGTGAATTGCATACCAAAGCAATGTGTGCTGTATATCCTGAAAACCAAATGATCAACGTGCTATATAACCCGGAGTCACGGCGACAAAATGTAAATTGCAACCAAAACGACATTGATGGAAAGACGATTATTAATTTGTTCTTGAAGTCTCCAAAATACTTGACATTTTCAGGCTGATAAAATGACGATATTTTAACTTAATAAAATGACAACCGTAACACGTATATATAATCAAATGTAGACAGCATATCATTTTTTCGCTCTTAACATGATGTAGTGTACAGTAGGAGGCAAGTTCGGAGGTGTCAGCACACACATATAGAAGGACCAGAGGCCGCACTCGTCCGCGGTTTTTCCTGTCTCTTTCTCGATCTGGCTCCAATGCTCACCGACTGCTTCCTACTACTAGAAATCTGTCTCGTTTACAAGCGAATACGCCATATTCTACCACATTGGTTGCATAATTTTAAGGCCCATATTATTTGACCTTGGCTACGCTAGTTTCAAAACAATCAAATATTTTCGTCACACAGGAAATTTTGCCCTCATTTTGAATTACAACAGCAATCAAATATTTATCCAAACAATGTCTATTTTTTTTTGTCAGTTTGCATATTTTTATTGTTTCATTAAAATACACTTCTTCACAAAATTATATATAAGCTCAGAGAATCATATCTCCAGGCAGCATATCTCCATTCCAACATTGAATTATACACACATATTCCTGTCTATCTTTCCAAGACAGAAAAATACTTGTTGTCAGCACCACTATACTCCCCACAAAAATTAATAAAGAAAAATTTCAAATAATTGATGTCCTCTATATCAAAATCAATCAAACAACACTCAACAAAGATTATTATGATTGCAGCAGCAGCAACGTATTGAAATGCATATAATAAACATGTAATGACATGTTGCAGTTCAACCGATTTCGGTCAGCTCTCTTATATTGGGACGACTGTTTTGCAAAAAATTCCGTAGATACAACGGATAAATTTGAAATATTAAAAAATAAATACTTTCGGGTGTTTTTACAAACCAGCATCACAACGGAGTAAAGATTTTTATCACACTAAGTTTGTCTTTGTAATTTGCCCCTCGTAAAGAATCGAAAGTACTTGGATGAGAAACAACTACAGCGCCTTTCTTTGATTAATTTAATGTTAACATCAAGAAACTGAAAACTAAATGTACAATTATTCAATTATAATATAAAATAAAAACTGAGAGTATATGTCCGCATTATTTAATGAAATAATATATATATATATATATATATATATATATATACATATGGGTGGTAAATATATATCTAATTAAATATGCGTGTGTATCGGTGTGTATGATTATGCACAGAAATATCAACTATGTATTCAGATTAATTCATGTGCTTTCTTGTACATAGAAACTAATAATCTATCTTGAGTTATTTGCATTTATAGTAATCTGTTTTGCTAGGGCAAAGATATGAACTGCCTGAGATAGATAGATAGATAGATAGATAGATAGATAGATAGATAGATAGATAGATAGATAGATAGATAGATAGATAATGAACTGAATGGGATAGACAGATAGATAATGAACTGATTAGGATAGATAGATAGATAGATAGATAGATAGATAGATAGATAGATAGATAGATAGATAGATAGATAGATAATGAACTGATTGGGATAGACAGATAGATAATGAACTGATTACGATAGATAGATAGATAGATAGATAGATAGATAGATAGATAACCAAATGATTAGAATTGATAGATTTTAACTTCCATGAAATCATTGTTACGCATTGTGCTACTGCAGAGATTCAATTACTGTTTTTGAAATTTCATCTTGATTAATATCTTCACTTTCTTCTCATTTGCAAGATTTAAATCCGGTCCATTAGCTCAGCAATACCGTTGTAATAACAGAAAAACCCTTGTGTGTCTGTTGACCTCAATTTCCGCTCCTCGTTTCCACTGCAATAGAGAAACACAAGCAAACAAAGCCAGGGGCTTCAAGAAGTTGAATTGGAAAATATTTCTCACTCGGCATCTTCCGGATTTCAAACTTTCGTTTCTTGTACTCTGACAATTTAGCTGTCGGCGAAAGCACTTCAGTTCAGTTTCTTTCGGTTAGAACAGTCGCCTGTATGAACAATAAGCTATCTTTCTTTCTTTTTCTTTCTTCATATATATATATATGTGTGTGTGTGTGTGTGTGTGTGTGTGTGTGTGTGTGTGTGTGTGTGTGTGTGTGCGCGCGCGCGCGCGCATTAGCCCTAAATAAAAGATCTGGGAATTGTTAAGCTTCACCTGCACATTCGTCGTTTTACATAAGCTCTACATACCCAGTAGCATATTTCACACAAAAAGTTTGGAGTATAACCACAGGATCAGAAAATGCAATGCTGATATATGTACACACATACGCACACACTTATACGCACGCACACCCACGCAGCTACATTGAAAAGCCAAAATTAAAAAAAAAAACATTAATTTTACAGTCGAAGAATTTTATAGATTCAAAATTTCTCAGCTTAAAAATTTAAAAAAAATTCTTTCTTTTTTTTTTGCCAATGCATTTGACTCAAAACATCTTGACAGATGATGTAGATTGGGCATTATTGTTTCAAGTTTCGAATGCGCTACACTTATATATAAATAAATCTGTTACAATGTAAAAGCTCTTAAATCGCTGTAACATCACGAAATCTAAAAGCTATAGAATATAAAAGAGATTTAAGTTTAGACAACCGTTCAAATTTTTTCGATACTCGCAGGAAGAAAACTGAACATAAATAAATTTTTAGCAACTGTAAATACACCTAAAAACATTAACATATCAGTCCTGGGCTTGTCATTTAGATGTCGCCATTAATAAAAAAATACTAACCTTCAAATCGCACGTGAAAAAATGCGGGTCTAATTGGATTATTAGTTTACAAATTACAGGTATTTAGGTGAAGCAGATTTTGAAAACAATAAAAAAATATGCATTTTGTTTGTTAATAAAGCATTGCTTTCTGATGAAAACAAAAACTGTTCAAACAAATCAATGGCTTGAAAAGTGTTAAACGGACTCTGCTCCATCGGAAACAACGGTTAAGAGGTGGTATGTTGACTTTAAACGCGGTCGTAAAGACAAAAATGATACTGAACATTTAGGTCGCCCAAAATCGGCGCGGAAAACGCCAATAATATCCACAAATTTGTTTTGGCTAATTGTAAATTGAAGTTGAGTGAGATAGTAGAGGAGTTGAACATATCAGTAAACAGTGTACTCAACATTTTCCATAAACATTTGTCAATGAGAAATCTGTGTTCAATGTGGCTGCCGCGTTTGTTCAGAGTCGATCAAAAGCAACGCTTCGACGATTCAGAGCGTTGTTTGCAACAGTTTCAACACAACAAGAAGTGTTTGCGGCAATATATGACAATAGATGAAACATGGATCTACCCCTTCACTCCGGAGCAAAATCGGCAGTGGACAGCAGCAGGTGAAAGCCGTCCAATGCGACCAAAGACGCAAACATCAGCAGGCAAGTTTTGGCTTCCTTATCTTGAGATGCGCAAAGTTTTTCGTTCAGCGATTAACTTGAACATGAAAGAAACATCAATAGCGAATATTATAGAGTATTATTGATGCGTTTGAAGGAAGAAGATCGCCAAATAACGGCTACAAATGAAGAAGAATTAAGTGATCTTTCACCAAGACAACGCACCGTGTCACAAGTCGATATCAACTATAGTAAAACTACATGAATAATACTTCGAATTGCTTCCGCATCCACCCTATTATTCATATCTGACCCCTAGCGACTACTGACAGTTTACAGACTTTAAAAGAATGCTCCTTGGAAAGAGATTTGGCTCCAGTGAATAAGTGATATCGGAACTGAAGCATAATTTGAGACCAAAGACAAATTGTTCTACGAAAAATGCATCGAATTGTTAGAGAAGCATTGGAATCAGTGTATCACCATAGAAGAAGACTATGATGATGAATAAAGTCGAATTTTGCCTAAAAGTTAAAAATTATTTTTTACCTTACTGGTAGTAACCATGTGTGTTGAGATTGGATCAACTTGATTTTAAATATTCTTAAAATTAAGTCAGTCTTTGCTTAATTTTAAACTTTTCATGCGTAGTTGAATGATTGGTTTTTTTGGCAAAACTTTCTTTGACTGGTGGATTCTTTGTTTCTCTTTTTCTTTTTCCCTAGCCTTCTGTTAAATTCTTTGTTTTTATTTATTTATTTTTTATTTTATTTTATTTTATTTTATTTTTTTTTTTGCACAGCTGTATTTTAGTTATCTTCCTATTTGGTCTATAGGTCACATACTGGCTATTCAGTTGACTTTCCCACCCCTGTCTCGCTATCTCTTGAACTGACCAAAAAGTTAAAAATTATTTTTTGCCTTACTGGTAGTAACCATGTGTGTTGGGATGGGATCAACTTTGTTTTAATTTTATTTTTCATTTTTTGATATATTTTAAACGTTTCATGCTTAATTAAACGATTGGTTTGCTTTTTTGGAAGAAATTTCTTTGACTGGTGGACTTTAACTAAGTTAAAACTTAGCAATTCACCACACTATGTTTTTTTTTAATTGCGTAGCGTCAAGAGCGGCTGCTCTGATCAACATTTGAATAATACTGGGGTTCTTGTAGTGCCATGTCGCGCATGGATAGGTGCCCCTGCAAGCTCTTTTGGTGGGCAACCCCGAGGCCACACTGCGATGCAGCCCGAGCCGGTTCCCATCCCAAAGCATATCGGAGATAATGACTGCTTGCATCCACTACTCAAGGTCCCTCTCTACTAACAAATTTTAACATGAAAAATGGAATCAGAAATAACCCTAAACCAGTCAAACTCAAATCACCAAAATCTCTTAATATTTCTTTTACTAATATCCGGGGCATTCATACTAACCTTTGTAGCGTAGAAGCTTTCCTCCACGAAAAGTCCCCAGACATCCTAGCGCTCTGTGAGACTAACCTCAACTCATCAATTCTCTCCTCTGACTTCTCGATCCCTGGTTAATGATTCCACTGTCCACACTGTCCACCAATATGTATGTCTCCGTCTATCACTTTTCAGTTCGGTTAGGTACCTTTTCTTCCTTTACCGTCCCCCCTCTTCTTCAGACTGCTCCCTTGTAGACAGCTTTTCTGACAATACAGATAACGATACTTCCTACCACTCATTTGATCATATATTTGTGTTCGGAGATCTTAACGCCCATCATGCTGAGTGGCTTAAAGACTCTGTTACTGATCCAGCAGACATCCACGCCATGAACTTTGTTATTTCCCAATCCCTTACGCAAGTAGTGAATTTCCCAACACGCTTTCCAAGCACTCCCTCTGGACATACCTCTCTATTAGATATATGCTTTACCTCTGAACCTGACTCCTGCTAGGTCTCGCCACTCCGATCATGCTGTTGTCTCTCTTAATATTTCTCTCCATTGTCACTCCTCTCAAGAGCCTCCTACTTATAGGACCTCCTACTGCTACCAAGGAGCTGACTGGGACGCATTCCGCGAATTCCTTTGCGACGTCCCTTGGGGAAAAGTGTTCGATCTCCCAGTTGATGACTGTGCCTCTGAAATCTCTTCCTGGGTGAAAGCTGGCATTGATGCCATTATACCTACCAGGAAGTTTTGACTCAAACCTCATTCCTCCTCTTGTTTTTTTCCTGCCTGTTCTGTCGCCATTGAACCACAGGAATCACTACTTTCGACTATTTCGGAGACAGTCATCTGACCACAATAGGCGACTATTCACGTCTGCTAGTAATGAGTGCAAGAGAATCCTGAATGACGCCAAGCGGTTGTTTGCTGAGTGAATGAGGCAGCGCATAGTTCGGCTATAGATTATTGGCGTTTATGCAAACGGTTGCTAAACAATATCTCTCCTTTAATCAATGAAGTTGAGGTCCTCACATCATCAACGGACAAGGCTGAGTGCTTTGCTCGCAGATTCTCATCCAACTCCACATTTGTCTCATCTGGAGTACCCTCACCTGTCTTCTCTATTAAAACTGAGGCTAAACTGTATGATATACAGATTACCCCGACAGTAGTATCAAAACTTGACACCCAAAAGGCGATGGTGATGGAATCCCGGTGATTGCCCTTAAGAAAAGTGCCCCTGAACTCTCCTCTGTCCTCTCTAAACTCTATAACTACTGCATCTCTGCTTTCTGTTTTCCTGTATGCTGGAATTCCTCTTCTGTCGTTCCTGTATTTAAGAACTCTGGTGAACACTCGTACCCATTCAACTATCGCCCTATCAGCCTCCAACCAATTTTCTGGAAGGTGTTTGAGGCCATTATTAATGTTGAAATAGTTCAGCATCTTACTGCCCATAAACTCTTCTCCGACAGGCAGTATGGCTTCCGCTTTGCCAGGTCCATGGTCGACATGGTAACGAAAATTGCGGTGTACATGTTCCAGGCCCTGGAAGAGTCCGTCGAAGCTCGTGCTGTTACTCTGAACATCACCAAGGCTTTTGACAGGTTCTGGCACGCTGGTCTTATATGCAAGCTACGGGATTACGGTATTATCGGACGATTGCATGATCTGGTCTAATCTTTCCTACATAACCGCATTATGAAGGTCGTCCTGAACGTACAAACGCTGCTCTCTCTCAGGGCTCTATCCTAGGCCCGACGCTCTTATTTTCATAAATGACCTCCCAGACGAGATCAAGAGTCAAGTAGGCATGTACGAAGATGACACCACAATTTACTCCCGCATCAGTAAGAAACCCGTCGTGGCGGACAAACATAATCTCACTGCTGCTCTTGAGAGGGATCTACATTCTGTGGTGAAGAAAGAAGTGCCTTGCAAATTTCAATGCTTCTAAGACCAATCTGCTGTCATTCATCACAGGCAACTTCTCCTGCCTCCCATATGCATGGATGAAGCGAGTCTCCCTGAGAGCAATCCGCTGCGCCTCCTCGGTCTTACCCTCTCTTCTGATCTCAAATGGAACCACTACATTGAGTCCATAGATAAATCCACTGCACTGATTGGGTCACTGTGTCGGGCCAGGATGTTTTTCCCGCCTGAATCCATCATGCATATATACAAATCAACAATTCGTCCGTGCATGGAGTACTGCTGCTATATATGGTCAGGTGCCACCGCTGTTCATTTCCGTGTTCTTGACAGGTTCCAAAGGAGAATCAGTAATGTGATAGGTACCGACTTGACGGCTCGACTACAGCGACGGGACGTGGCTTCTCTTTGTCTGTTCTATAAATACTTCCATGGCTTCTGCTCCAAAGAACTTAAGTCACTGGTGCCTCCGCAACAGATGCTTACACGGGCAACCAGACTGGCAACATGGTCTCACCCATTCACAGTGAGATCAACCAAATGCAGACGACAATTCTACTCCTTCAGCTTCTTTTCTCGCACTTCTTGCCTGTGGAACTCGCTTCCTTATTCTTGCTTTCCTGGCGGCTACAACCTCCAGGAATTTAAATGCAAGGTCAATACTCATCTCTTAACCACTTGACTCTAGTTCTTTCCACACCACCCTGCATATCCTTTCTTTTCTCTCCAAATTTGAAAAATTCATCAACCCTGTATCCCCATCCTTCTCTTGCTCCTTTCTAACTGGTTCGTCCTTCTTTTCACTCTTCTCTAATTTAAAATAAGTTGTTGTTTTGTTAGTTAGGTCCGAGATTTATTGGGTCATATGTTATATTACACCAACAAATTTATTTGAATCCTTTCTTAAAGGATATTTATGTGAAACAAATTGTGTTCACGTAAAAACTTTGACAAATAAACAAATAAACATACCATACTCAAACAACAAATACACACACACGTATATATATATATACACACACACACACACACACACACACACACACACACACACACACACACACACATATATATATATATATATATATATATATACTGGGTGGGAAAAATAACAGAAGAACTTTCAAATTTTAGGGAAATTTATTTTAATGAAGGGTAGGACCAGCTTTGCCAGTAATTACAAGTTGAATTCTGCCGGGATCGACTATTTTGATCCATTCTTTAGCTAAAACAATGTACAACTCTTTCAATGACGTTGGTGGAAGATATCAACTCATAAACTGTTTTTCTAAAGTGAACCATAAATGTTCAATAACTTTGAGATCTAGGAGCTGTTTTGACCAGATAAGTAGTTCTACTTCACTAGAATGTTCCTCATGGCAATTAGCTACAACTTTAGCAGTATGAATGGGTAAATTATCTTCCTGAAAGAGTACATTTTCCTCTAGAAACAATTCCCGAACAATAGCTTGTTGTTTACTTAAAATTCTTAAATAGTCCTGACTGCCAATTTTAATAAACTTATTAAAATAAAATTCTAAAAACAATAATTTTACCAGAAAAATGATGTACTACTTATATTAAATGAACAAACATAAAAATAGACAAGTGTTTGGCAGTTTAATCAAATTTTCAAAATTACAAATATGCTGTTATGTTATTAGGTGTTGCCATTATTTTCTACTCCGCAAATATATATATATATATATATATATATGTAAATTAAAAATAGTAAAGAGCCAATGTAATTCCGTGGAAATTAGAAGAGAGATACGATAAGAGAAAATTTTTTTTTCATTATTGTAAACACAATCTCTTGATACCAAACATCATTTTAGAAAAAGTAGTTGTTTTACAAACGTTGTTTTCCAGAAATAACTTCACCGACTGTTTTTTTGTTTGTTTTTTTTTTGTTGGAATTCAAACTTTATATTCATGACCGCAATTTTCAGGCCATATGTCTTGTTTTGGCTCGACTCGTTATATATACTGGTCAAATTTGCATTTTGTCTTATACGGTCTACATTATATATTTCTTTATCCAAACTATTAATGGGTGCCCGGTAAATGCTGTTACAAATATTTCAAAAATACTCTTGCGTAGGAATAATTTTGTATTCGACTTCTGCTATTTGTAGTTATTTTATAGTCTTGATCAATTTTTCCTGTTATTTATTATTGAGTATTTATTTGTTGTTCGTTATTATATCATTTAATGGTGTTTATGACAGCATTCGTAGCTTGATTAAAATGTTAGTTACTTAATTTATTTATTCATCTAATTTTTTATTGTGTCCTTAGAGGTTGGTTATTCCATTTGTAATACACTAAAATAAACGGTCGGATCAAAAAACAAAACACATGGCTTAAAGATCGCTGTCAACGATGAAACACAATTCCACCACACTTATTTTTATTTTATTTTTAAATATGATCTATCTCCTCTTTACTCATAAATATAGCCGCATATATATATATATATATAAGCGTAAATTACATGACATTTTTATTAAAACCTAAAAAACAACCGGTTTCGTCCAAGGATTTATCAAGCTTTATTCTGGGAATGGGAAGCATGTATATTAAAACATGATAATAGGGGCGAAAAAATATGCAAGGAAAACTAGAGCCCAATGACATTCAAACCCAGCAAGCAATATCTCTGTCTGCGCTGACTCTATCACCTTTAGATGATATAAAGAGTAGGATCGCGATAGAATATTGAAACAGTCCACACTCAATCTACATACACAAATCCTGCTATTTATAACATGTTGCGTAATGGACGAGCCGGATGTATTAACAATTTGGCTACTACTAGCAGCAGGATTCAAAATTCTAGGATGTATATGTGGTTTAATTCTAAAATCTAACCGTTGAGACGTCCTCCCTATGTAGTAATGTCCACAACTACATTCAAATTTGTAAATTACAGAATTAACATGATGAACGGGGAGGGAATCTTTACGATTGAAAGAAAGAATTGGTCGAGTCCTAAATGTGCGTTGTGGTGCAGTGGATATCGGCTCGGAACGAGAAGGCGGTAAGCTGAGTTCGAATTCCAATTGAATTCCTCGTGTTCATTTAGGCGCAAATACCTTTGAGAAAGCTATTAATATTTTTTCTTTCCAGTTATGGGTGAAATAACAGGACAGATTGGGTTCTATAGCCTTGGCTGGCAATCAGACTACCGCAGAAAGTAATGGCAACCTACTGCGGGAAAATCCTCTGCTCAGTCAGTCATGTCTCTTTCGATGGCACTCAACTGACTGACTAAATATTACTCGAACATGCGTATAAAATAACATTTGCTAATAGACAGCGAAATCTGCCTAACTAATGTCTCACACTTTGAATAAATAAAAGAAAGACGCAAATATGCTGGATATTTTTAACATTATGCGACTTATATATATATACGTGTGTGTTTGTGTGTATATGTATGTGTGTGTGTGTATGTGTACTGGGGTTAACATGCAACGGAAACAATTTGTTTCATACTTGTGTATAGTATTCAAGCCATTGAGTTCAAGCAAATAACAAACTGTCGCCATTTGGTGTTTACACCAGTGTCTGCTTTTATATTTACATACTGTATTTCTGATATTGAGCACTTTTGACGATAAATATAGTAATCTGTAATTTATACTTTTGTCTCCTCTGCTAACAACCACACGTTTTGATTTATTGCAGTAGATGTTTAGATTCTACTCCAATATTTCCGCAAGCCTTTAATTTGATAACTTCATATTAGTATTAATTTACGGCTAATATACTCGTATTACATTTTCATACAATTTAATAGGACTTTATATAGAATAAGAGCTTATACTGTTTAATGGAACAGTTAAAACCGACGTCATCTTTTTAAATTTATTTACGAATTTTTATAAGGTAATTTTTTAAAAGATAAAAATGGCGTATGAAATTTACGCGTACTTCGAGAGAAAAGCCAGTGGGAGTCAGACAGTAAAATAACTCGCTGTGGAATCTTCATTTTCCTTCTTTTGTAATAATTTCCTCTGTCCTAGCTTTGGGTTATGTTTCTCTTTCAGAACCACGCGGATATTGGCAACCTGCTCATGAACTTTTCGGTGAGCATGAGAAAAAGTGATCCTAATAATGGCACCACACAGTTCGCGCAACCAAACATTAACGCCTAGAGCGAGTTAGTTGTATTTTCTAAGACATATGCGTGCACTACGTGGACATGTAATGGTAGGCCTATTGGCATATCGACGCAGAAGTAACACTGGCACAAGGTCCAATGTAGTTATAAATTCTGTACTCTGTAAGGTTTCGGTTTCCGTGATGACATGCTTTTCATGAAGAAAAGAATATTTACTCCTCAGTAATTATTATTGGCAGCAACAATATGTAGATGACGCAGTGCTCATAGCAAACATATAAAGGAAGCTTCGGGAACTTTTACAGAATGTAAAGCGGGAAGAAAGGATTAAATATCAATTGTTAGAAGACTAAATGCAGGCAACAAAAAGAACAAAAACGGGCATGACAAGTTGGAGATTCCAAAATCATGCTAGTAATAAAAAAAAATAATATTTGGGAAAGAGAGAACGAAAAGTTTAATACCGAAATCCAAACGCTCATTAAGATAATAAATAAAGCCTTCCAAATTCTAAGCAGATTAATAAGAAACAGGAAACTATCGTTAAACACAAAAAAAATAATACTTCATCATGAGAAAAGAAGGATAAGAATATTTGAGACTTATTGGATTTATTGCAATATAGCGTTTTTGGGGCGTAATGAAAGCTCTAAAACTAATGACTCTTAGCACGCTTTCTCCTGTTGCATCATGCAACCCTCGTTCCGTCATCCACCTGATCAGGTTCTTCCAATATGTTATCCGCTCCTTTCCCCTGTCTCTTTTTCCCTCTACCCGGCCTTTTAGTAACAGGTTCTCTAAGCTCTCCTTCCTCATTGGATGTTCCAGAAACTTCAGCTGTCTCTTCCTCAGTATTAATTCTTGATGCTCAGTATTCATTTCTTCTTGATGCTCAGTATTAATTTCCTTCCTTTCCAAAACCTGGTCATTGCTCACATGCTCAGTCCATGATATCCATAGCATACGTGAGTTAAATAACAAATATTTATCTGGTGTTAAACTGGTGTTAATCTGCAAGCATTAAGACCTGTTTGTTTGCGGCGTTTTGAAAGAAAGTCTTATTCCTTTATAAATATTTTCACGGGTTCTGCTTCAATTAACTTAGCTTCTTAGTGCCTTTATGCATGAATTTACTCGAGTTACTAGACTAGCAACTAGGTTCCACCCTTTTACCGTGAAACTGATAAAATGTAACCGCAATTTCTCCTCTAACAGCTTCTTTTCTTGCACTTTCCGCCTGTGGAATAGGCTTGCTTTCCTGGCAGCTACAACCTCCAAGAATTTTAATGTAAGGTCAGTAGTCATCTCCTATCTCACTAACTTTCTCTCAAGCTGTTTTCTCCATCCACTCCACCTCCATTATACCAGTATTCTCATCCTTCAGTTACCCTTTTCCTGACACCACCTATAACTTACACCTCTTTTTCATCATTTTCTCCCGAGGTAACCCCCCGCTCAACAGTGGCAGTAAAACTGCCTTGCTTGAGATGAAATAATTTTAAAAAGCACTTGTTAGAAAATTGCGTCTGTAAATTAAATAAATAATTACTGATAGCAAAGTAGGAAAACAGATAATAACGTCTACTGATATCAATACTGTCAGGAATTAGCAGCTGAATATATGCGTCTGTTAATTCGACAGTCATCAAATGTAACAGAACCAGCTATCTAGAAATCTGATCAACCAGACGACCATAAACAGATATTTTTCGAACTACTGTAGAACTGGTTTTAAGGTATAGTACATAACATGTGCTTTGTGGTGCAGTGAATATCGGCTCGAAATGAGAAATCGGGGAGCCAAGTTTGAATTTTAATTGAATTCCTTGCATTCACTTACGCACAAATACCCCGGGAAAGGTATTAATCCGTCTGTTCCCTCCAGTTATGGGTTAGATAACATGTCAGATTGGGTTCTATAGCCTTGGCCCAACAAGCTAAGGATTAAATGCCAGAGTCGACTCTATCCTCTAGCATATGTTAAATAACAGTTAAATTGACTCGTTGTAACCGTTAATTGGTAACAGTTTCTTTTCTTGACCTTATCACTTCTGGGTCGTTCTTCTAGCAACATGTTTTCCAGCCAACATTGATCTGTAAAAAGTTAAGATGCAGTGTTAATCCTAACCTAGATTCTTGACTAATCTTCTATTGTTCTCGTTCTTTCACTTATTTTCTTAATTTTTTCGGTTAGTAACCTCTAGTGTCTTAGTGGCTTTACTGCCTTGCATGTAGTGATATTATTAAAAATATTGGTACCAGTTTAGCAAAAGGAAAACTCAGAATTCAAACTGAAAATAACTGCGATGACAAAAAATAAGAGAAAACAACCATGGAAAAGGTTATGGAGTTCACAATTTAGTTTGTCCCGGACTCTATGATTTCGACTGAGGTCGAATGAAAAATAAATCTGATAATTTCATTGTCTGAAAGATAAATAAGTTAACTTCTTCTAATTATAATTCAACTAAAATTTAATTTGATATAATTAAATAATTGTGAACTGTTGAAGATATCGAATACAAACATAAGTACATTTTTAATTTTGTCACATCTCTGTACATGTTTGAGGATGTTGGATATAAAACAATAGAGACAGACGGCCAGAAATAGACTTTCAGGCAGACATTAAGAGTATATATTTGCAGAGGCAATGAGGGCAGATATATAGCATGAATACGATGGGCTTGAAAGAGGTAGAGATAATGAAAAGTATTGCGTGGTGCGTGTAAGAAATTAAAAACAAATAAATAATAGCAGAGGAAAAACAAACGCATGATATGAGAGAAAACAAATACATAATAATAAGGAAAATCAAACACACAATAAGAGAAGAAAAACAAATGCATAATAAAAAAGAAAAACAAATGCATAATAACAGAAGAAACAAATACACAATTGGTGAGGAAAAACAAATGCATGATAAGTGTGGAAACCAAATATATATAAAGAGACGAAAAACAAATACATGATCAAAGGGGTAAACAAATACAGAATAAGATAGGAAAACAAATACATAATAAGATAGGAAAAATAAATTCATGATAAGAGTGGAAAACAAATACATGATAACAGGGGAAAAACACAAACATGATAATAAGGAAAATCAAATACACAATACGAGAGAAAAAAACAAATACATAATAACAGGAGAAAAACAAATACATAATAAGAGAGGGAAAACAAATACACGATAAGAGGGAAAACCAAATACCCACGGAGAGAGAAAAGACTTAATAAAAGATGAAAAACTAATACATGATAAGTGGGGAAATCAAATATATATAAAGAGAGGAAAAACAAATACATACTAAAAGGAAAAGCAAATACATGATAACATAGGAAATAAAAATACATAATAAAAGATTAAAAACAAGTACATGATAAGAGAAGAATATACATAATAAGAGAGGAACATCAAATACATAATAAAAGAAGTAAAACAAATGTATAATAACAGAGGAAAAATAAATACGTAATAACAGAGAAAAAAATACATTATAAAAGAGGAAAAACAAATATATAATAAGAGAAGGAGGGTGAAGTTTTACATTGTGTTACATTGGAAAGAGATTTATAGCGAGAGATAAAAAGTAAGAAATACATAGTAAGAAAAGTGAACACACCTCTCAAGATAGTGTGCGGAAATTCATATATTGTGAAAGAGATAAAAGAGATAGAGTGTGTATTTGTTTGTGAGAGAGAGACAGGAAAAGATATATGTTTAGAGAACGGCGATTATGATATGTGGTTTGAATGATAGATTCTTTTACTACAGCTTACAAACCTTTGCATGTTATTTAAAGTCAGAAAATAAAAGTTTGGTAATACACGTCTTACAAATTAACTAATAGCTAGGAAAAAGATTTATACCTTTAAAAGCGACATATAGTGAGAAAGAAGACAGGGATACGTAGGGTGGACATATATATATATATATATATATATATATATATATATATATATACATACAAGCGAATTACTTTATACATTCAAATGTAAATCATTTTCAAAACAATGCGTCAACATTGAGGTAAAATCTCAAAACATAGGAATTTCCGTGTCACAATGTAAATTAAATTAATTTTAATTAAAAAAACAATTTAATTAAAATTATATTTTACTCTACAATACTTGTTGTATTGAACACATTTTTAAAAAGTAAAATGCCAGAGAACAAGAAATGTAAAATTCATGGTTCTCTACCCCTGGATATATATATATATATATATATATATATATATATATATATATATATATCAGAAAACAATTCATGGCAAAAGCAAAGAACTATATATAGTGAGAGAGAAAATGTGTGTAGATATATGTTAGGGGATTGAAAAATGCTAAGAGTAATATTGTTGTGGGATCTCCCTCTTTTTGTATATGATAATATACTCGACTGAGTGTACATATAATCTCGCCATAAAGAGAAAATGATTCTCATGATCTGGAATCACAGTTGTAGTTGCAGTTTAGAGTGGAGAGTAATAGTAGAGATCCGTTACAGTTATCGAAGAGTTCCGACAAATATCGAAGTTACCCAGAGACCAGACTAACTCTGAGCTCCACTCAGCTAGAATAAGTTACCCGGACATACTATTTCACTTCAAGACTTGTATATATTTATTTCTACTAATAGTTTTCCTGAACTGACTAAGCCACGTTCCAGATTGTATGTTACTTTTAATAAAACCTACTTTTTCTATCTGCATATCTGTTTTCGTTGGTTATTATTTGGTGCGGTTCTTGA
The DNA here is from genome assembly GCA_037127315.1 of Ascarosepion bandense. Taxonomy (NCBI): domain Eukaryota; kingdom Metazoa; phylum Mollusca; class Cephalopoda; order Sepiida; family Sepiidae; genus Ascarosepion; species Ascarosepion bandense. The sequence goes on along the minus strand of JBBBDQ010000692.1, from coordinate 1,649,726 downwards.
TCTGGAATCCACAAGAAATTGGCGACGAAGACTCGAACTCACGTATTCCCCAAGTCGCAAAACAATTTGGCGACGAAGATTCGTACACAAATCGTCCACAACAAATTGGCTATTTTGACTCGAACTCACGCACACGTATACCCTGAATCGCCAGAACAAGTTGCTACGAAGTCGTCACAATAACTTGGCGATGGAAGATTCAAACTTACCACGAAACAACAGAACTCATACAGAACAACATAAAAGCAACAGTGCCACACAGGTCTACCACAAACAATTTAGCGACACTATCGCAGATAATCTGCTGGCATTACAAACAAAAAGAGATAGAATGAAAAAATGTAAAAAGGGAATTGAAAATCAAGATTTTCTTCCACAAAATATTCTACAAGATTAATTGCCAGAAATCAATAGCTAAAAACCAAACCCCGCACGGAATCAAAGCAGCAAATAATGGATGACTTTCAGAAAGGAATACTGGAAATCATTAAAAGAAGTGAAGAAAGACAATATAAATTAGAAGGCGAATGGAAATACAAAAGCCAAATGAAGAAAGACAAATGGAAATGCAAAAGGCAAATGAAGAAAAACAATTACAACTACAAGAACTATTACTAAAATTAACAAGAAACACATTAGAAAGGAACACGAAAAAGAGGAGACATTTTAGTAAGATGCTGTGTGGAACGCGATAGAAACTTTTAAGTAATCGCTTGATGAAGACAAAAATTTGGGAGAATATTACAGGCGATATGAAGATATCTTTTACATCGTCTGTCAGAAATGGACTGAAAAGAAAAGTTAAGACTTTCGCTCAGAAAATTAAATACGGAGGAATACACTAAATTTGTAGATTATATTCTACCAAAGAAGACGAACGACTTAATGTTCGAGGAGGCAGTGACAGGCCTTACTGAGCAATTTAGCCCAAAAATTTCTTTGTTTCACAAAAGGTGGAAATTCCTTAATCTGGTGAAAGGCGAAAACGAGGACTATTCAACATTCGCAGCCATCGTCAACAAACATTGTGATGACTTTAAATTGACGGAGCTAACTCCAAGGACTAATTGCTTCTAGAGACAGTAAAATGAGAAAACGCAGCCTGACAATACTTCAAAACGAGCCAGGTCTAACACTACAAATATTGTCAAAGGATTGCCAGAAATGCCTCAGTATAAGGAAAGATAGCAAGGGCATCGAAGAGTCAGGAATTGTGCACATTTGAAAGATAAAAAAGAATTTACGTTTTGTACCCTCCCCACAAGCAAAACAAAATTATAATAACAAAGAAAAGACATACAGAACTAAGTTTGACAATAATAGAATAAAAAAACAAGCCTCCTCCTTCTGCATGTTACAGATGTGGTAGTTTGGCATTGGCGTAAAGATTGTTTTTTATATATAAAAATTGCCGAGAGTGTGGTAAGATGAAAAATAAATATTTTTGAAACCTTTGAGAATATTAGATCTCAAGTGGAAAAAATGCTAGCTCCTCCTAAAAAGAAGATAGGGAGGGGGTTGTTGGGGAGCACCCCTTTTTACATAATAAATGTTCTCGTCTATCGGGCACAAATAATCCGGCCTATACAGGGAATGGCAGTGATTTTCGCATTTCAGTTGAGTAGCTGGACCGCCGCTTAGTTGGTCAGTAAGAATATAGACTCATTACCCGGACTTACTTCTTATCTAAAGGATTGTATATATTTGATTCCTACTAGCAGTATTCATAGTATTCCTGAATTACTAACACAAGTTCCAGGATATATATATATATATATATATATATATATATATATATATATATATATTGTTCAATATAATTACATTTTATCTCTCCATATTTGTTTTTTGTTATCATTTTGTGTGGTTTCTAAACAAGAATCCACAACATATATATATATATATATATATATATATATATATATTGGGTGTATGGTTAGATCTTGAAGGCTATCACAATAATAAAATAAAAGAAGATAAAGAAGTTGTTGTGTATTGCCTATTAATTATACACTAATATTTCAAGATCGAAATCACATCTTCAGAATAGTAGGATAGCTTGTGTTCGAGTTACGTGCCTTTCAACGAATGCTTATTCTTGACTGATACTGCTGTCATTAATTACTCTCCCCCTTTCCCGGACACGTCAAAAGTTCCGATGACGTCATCCATAGATAACAGGGACTTCAACAAAACCAGCTGCAGCATAACCGATACGCCTTTAGCCTTGATGTTTTTTCACTATACACGTTAGTACCGGCTCGCCAAGCGTTTCATTTGATATCGGAATGCATCACCACTTCAAGCCTGTACTTCTACAACCTCACCCTAGCAGACATTCACCTACTCTTGACGACTATAATAGACAACACCTACTTTACGTTCCAAGGGCGCGCCTTTAAACAGACCATGTGCCTTCCGATGGGATCCAGGCTATCGGGATTACTTGCCATCACATACGTGACTCAACTGGAACGTCGCGCCCTCAGCACCTGCCATCCTTACGCCCTATTCACAAGATACATTGATAATATACTCATCCTCACCTCTTCACGTGATGAGGCGCATAGAATGGCATCAAAGTTCAACAGTATGGACAGCAAAATAAAAGTCATCATCGAACACGCTGATAACAACAGATGCAACTCACTGCTGGACTTCAGGCTAAAAGTATCGGAAAAAGGCGACATCGACGCCGATTTCTACAAAGAGCCTGTCAGCAAGGATATGTTTGTCCACTACCGATAAGCCATCCCTCTATGTGCAATGACCAGATACATGAGAAACGAGCTCACACGTATCCGGGGCAAATGCAGCAATGAAGAAAACCGTAACACCCACACTGCACATTTCAAGGAGATACTGAAGACCAACGGCTATCCCCAGTCCTTTGTGTGTCGCCTGAAATGGAAAGGTAATAAGCGACACACCCCCTCTAACACATGCTTCCTGAGATTACAGCACTTCAGTGAAAACATCACCACAAAAATACGTGGAGCTATCCGCACTATGGCCCATCTCTTCGCGGACACCTCAATTACAACCACAACAAACAACATACCTGAAACGACACCACATGTACACTGGCCAATTGCTCTATTTCTGACACCGGTATATGCCACCAGATATATGTCGTGTACCGCATACAATGCGCCAAGTGTGAGGAATTTTATGTTGGCAGCACCACCAGATCGTTACACATCAGAATCAAAAAACACCTACACACACAAGCGTCATATTTCCGCAAACACCTAAAAAGATGCAAAAACCAACAAAAACATAATAGTCAATATTGTAGCTAGAGAGCAGAACCAAGGAAACTTACACATACAAGAGTCCTTAATAATAGCTACATAGGAGCTCAACCTAGATTACATAACAGAATAATTAACGCAATCACGCACCTGACACACACCGGTCACAACAGTAATGCGTATACATACAAACATGCTATCATAGTTTAACGAACACAAATAAACATACGTACACACGCACATACACTTACCCCATACCCCAACACACTTTATACCGGAACACATACATACAAATATACACACACACGTATATACATATTTACACAGACACTCCAACATACTATATACTGAACACATACACACACACATAAACATATATACTACAACACACTACACACCGGAACACATACACACACACACGCATGTATTTATATACGCACACGGACACATGATACCGATAAAAGGTATGTAGGTATATACATATAAAATGATCACAGATGAAAATAAAATAAAATAAAATAAACAGAATAATTAAAAAATAAATAAATAAAATAAAATAAAATACAAGAAGTATACGCACAAAAAGCACACACGCATATGACACTCACTCACATGCACACACGAGAATAGACGAGAACAAATACAGGATGGAAAGAAATGTAGCAATAAACACGCCAATTAAAGCCGATAGATATAACACCAGGTCATAAAACAACGCCCTCCACCACTTTGGCAAAATTCTAACTATCGGTCAGGTCAACACGTAATTAATTTAACCACATATTAAAGCCGACTGATATCATCAGACCGCATAAGGCCCCAGCTATGAATACATACATACATATATATATATATATATATATATATATATATATATATATATATATACCATAAACACACACACATACATACCGTAACACACTCACACACACACACACACGCACTCACTACAATTAATGACAGCAGTAGCAGCCAAGAATAAGCATTCGTTGAAATACACGAAACTCGAACACAAGCCCTCCTACCATTTTGAAGATGAAATTTTGATCTCGAAATATTAATGTATAATAAATAGGTCATACCCAACACCCTCTTTACCTTCCTTTATTTTACTAAACGCATTGTGATAGCCTTCAAGACCTACCCATACACCTAATGTACACAATGATTCAAGCAAATAACAAAACTTTCATATATATATATATATATATATATATATATATATATATATATATATTGTCAGAGGTAAGAGATACATGATGAGAAAATGGAAAGATTTACACGGAGTAATAAAATGTAAAGACACACATGGAGATAACAAATAGAAACAGATTGATGGTTAGAGGGGGCTATTTAGAAAGGTGTTGTGACCTCGTTACTAAGTTGTTGTGGTCCGGTTGGGGCCAGAAATAAAGAGACAAAGACGGAATAGTCTTAAACACATATATTACAAAGACAGTAGTATAGACATATACTAATGAGCAATTATTAGCGTGACTACTCAGTCTGGCTGTCAAAATTATCTGCTGGAATATATTCCACTCTCACTCTCTACTACTTAGCTCTACAAAGAAGAACAGTTACTTATACGTATTTCGGAAGAGTTCAATGTATCAAATGAGTATGTCACCATAACAAAAAGTGCGAAAGCGGTAAGGGATATCTGGTTTGAAAGAATGAGAAGGATAGAGAGGAAAGATAGACTACTCACAAGATACTCACATCTATCTATCTATCTATCTATCTATCTATCTATCTATCTATCTATCTATCTATCTCAGTCTGTTCATAATTATCGATTTATCTTATTCTTTTCATATATATCTAAAGGTAATGTCCTTGATTCATCTGACTTTCCCGCGTGACTCGGTTGCCTATATTCTCGTCTAAACCGTTAAAAGTTATTTATAAATATCTGATTCATCATTTGCGTACGAATCTGTTTTTTTTAAATGAAGATTTAGTAACGCATTGTGGGTTATCAATGAGTTCGTTTTTGTACCCTGGTTTGTATAATCCATACGTCTAAGTGGCTATTAAGTGAACAAATATTTTGATTGTATTTTCTAATTATCAGAACAAAACCTGACATTTTTGTAATGAGTGTTAATCAATAATTTCAATAATTATTCAACACAAATATGAAAATATTCGTTGTGATTAATGATTGATTAAAAGGAAATTTAATTCATTCCAGTCTTGAGAAACCAAGTCCTTTTAGCAAAACACTACGTAATTAAAACATATTGATTCGTTCTATCTCATTTCTCTATGTAAATGTGAGTTTTAAATGAAAGAAAACAGTAGTTTCTTAAAGTGTGTTTGAATGAAAATATACATTGATTATTTTCATACAAATCACTGAATTAATGATTTCTGTTTTCTTGCGAGAAAACCTGCAAATTATTTTTCATCATTTCGAAAAACGTTATTAATCATTATTAGACTTTTCACAGAAAATAAAATCATATATTGTTTTCTTGATGGTATACCAATCATTCTTTGACTGAACAATTCTACTACATTTTTCAGACTGAAACACAGGAAAATACGTATATTATTGTATAATATCAGTCAGTTGATTATTAGTAATTTGGGTGCGATGAATACGAATTTCAACTTTGATTATTGGTAATTTGGGTGCGATGAATACGAATTTCAACTTTCTTTGGCTCTATCAGGTTTTGAATATTGTGTATGTGTATTTTTCCATTTTTCTTTTTTTTTTCAAATTTGGACTAAAAATGATTTCAGGTATAATTTTTTAAGTTTCATGTACATAAGCAGTTCAAATTGCTGTAAAATTACATTATAACAATAAAATGACTTAAAATAGAAAAAGAGATATAAATTTTTCATTGTGACTTAGAAGGTTTTTACGAAGTCATTTATATTTTCGTTGTGGTGCAGTGGATATTGGCTTCGAACGAGGAATCGACGATCCGAGTTCAAATTATAATTGAATTTGTTGCATTAGGCGCAGATACCCTTGAGAAAATATATTAATCCGTTTTTGTTTCAGCTATTGTTTAAATAACAGGATAGTGTGGGTTCTATGGCCTTGGTTGGCAACCAGTCTACCGCCGAATATAATGGCAACCTACTGCGAGAAAAATCTTCTGCCAAGTCAGTCATGTCTCTTTTGAGATATGATCGCCAAAGCATACATCACGGACGGCACTTAAATGATTGACTATATTTTCTCGTTGATGCAAGATTTCCATTTATGAAAAAATATATCATGGTTGATTTTGCATTTGAACTTTCTAGTGCTTGATGACATACTTCTTAATTTTTCTGCCAATTTGTAAATGTGTTTGAAGCACTTAATTTATATACGTTTAAGAAACTATTAAATATATTTACAAAAATTGGTTTAAATGAGAACTTATTATGATTTAGGTAATTTACGAAAGTAATCTAGAAACGCGGATGAGTAGATACAATACAAATGACGTTTAATTAAATCAACTATCAAATGACGATGACAAAATTACTCACTAAATCCTATACTAATTAAGAATTACGTTAAGGGCCAAACTTATTTAACCCACTGATTGAAATGGCTGATTAGAAACGAGTCGCTTTCCTATATTTTAGTTTTCCCTCTCGAATATTCTTCAGAAATGAAAAGTTCTCTAGAAAGTTATCAAATTCTATATTTTATCTTAATTAATTAACATTACAATGAGTTAAATGTGACAAAATTAAGAATATTTTAGGGTGTTACATATAAAAGTATACATAGTAAAACATTACTTTAACAGTAGGTTAGAATACTAGATCATATCCATTTGCATTCTGTGAAACTGTAAAAAGACTGAGTTTGTATCGAGAAACAAAATCTTTTTCATGATATGACAGAAAATGAGGAAAGTTCAACAAAATCCGGACCAGACAGAGAAAGACCGAGTAAAAGTTTAACATAGAACTAACTGTTGAATATAACTGAATAGATAATACATTGAAATTTGTTCTCTAATATAATTAAAAATAAACCTAAAAACGGTATACCTAAAAGAAATGACAAATATTGTTTGCAATTTCTTGCTTATCAATAGTGATATTCGTTTATACGGGGAGAACCTTCAGAATTAGCCAGCATATTGACACAGGGATGAGGGGAACTACATGGAGTAAAAAAACAAGAGAAAGCTTTAGTGGAGAGAGGAGACAAAACGGACAATAAAGGAACAGGATTTAGAAAACGGAGGACGACAACTGATGTTGCATGTAAATTTTTGAAGTTTGTAGGAGGAAGACATAGATAGATAGATAGATAGATAGATAGATAGATAGAGGACTAGAAAAGATAGATAGATAGAGAGAGAGAGAGATAGTTAATGGACTAGAAAAGATAGAGAGAGAGAGAGAGAGACAGAGACAGAGACAGAGAGAGAGATAATGGACTAGAAAAGATAGATAGATAGATAGATAGAGAGAGAGAGAGAGAGAGAGAGAGAGAAATCGATAATGGACAAGAAAAGATAGATAGATAGATAGATAGATAGATAGATAGATAGATAGATAGATAACAAATGGACTAGAAAAGATAGACTGAGAGAGAAAGAGAGAGATAGTTAATGGACTAGAAAAGATAGATAGATAGATAGATAGATAGATAGATAGATAGACTGAACAAACTTGGAATTTATATTTAGGTATGTTTTTCATCTGGTTGGGTATATAATTAGAATATCTAAATTAAATTGACTAGACTACATAGCCAAAATATATTTTTTCTTCTCAATAAAAAATTCTCAGTGTCTTTCTTTCGTGCTTGTTAACATAAATTAGCCTAGTTCAATAGTTGCCTAATGAATAACACAAGTCACACAAAATCTTTCGCAATTTGTCATACACCTTCCATATATGTATATATATATATATATATGGAAGATGTATGACTAATTGCGAAACATTTTGCTACATGTATATATATATATATATATATATATATATATATAGCAATCGGTGTCTAACCGTACTGATGACCTGTGATACAGCGAAATAAATCTCTCTGAGGATGACTATATATATATATATATATATATATATATATATATATATATATCACCTTAATATACAAATAGAATACTTGTTTCGCGCAAAGAATAGACCCTCAGACACATTCATCTATACCAGAGAGGGAAAGAGTAAGAGAGGGATGAGATATGTTTAACGGCTCATTCTTAGTCAGTCAGTTAAATGCCATAAGTGATACACGCTTTAAGCGATCATGTCTCGAAAGAGACATGACTGAATGGGCAGAAGATTATTCCGAAGTAAGTAGCCATTGCTTTCTGCGGTAGACTGGTTGCCGACTAAGGCTATAGAACCCAATCTGTCCTATTATTTAAACCATAACTGGAGGGAAGAGATGGATTAATACATTTCCCAAGGATATTTGAGCGTAAGTAAATGCAAGAAATTCAACTGGAATTCGAACTTGGCTACCCGATTAGTCGTTCCGAGCCGATATCCACTGCACCACATCATTCATAGTACTCAAACTAATTTTACGCAACATGCACCAAAAGATATAACATTGTCATTTCTTTTTCAATGTTCCTAGAGCATTAATTTAGCGGCTTCCGACCTGAAACAGGAAGTAAAAATGCACCAGTGCCACTAGAACATTGTAAGTTTTCTGATGATTAGAACTGGTGTTTCGGAAACGAACAAAGATACAAACATCATGTATGATATAATCGGGAATTTATAATTAGGGTAACAACATGCTGTTCTTGTTACATATTCTCTGACCACTTATAATTTTGCTCTGTGTTTCTGCGCAGGTGTCATTTAACAACGAAAATGCAAACTAGCAAAATATAAGGGAAAATAAATACTGTTCAGTCAAGAATGCAAACACCATATAACAAACAAAACTGCTGTTCTCAAATGTCAGCAAGTATAAAAACAAAAATTTACAGTCTTTACATTATTCGGACTATTGTCCTCATCTTTGTTGCCATTTATACGACGTTTCGGCTGTTGTACGCTCCGGCCTCCTTCAGGTGCTAGGAATTTGGAATGAAGTCCATTCCTTGCCATTTGTTTTTGTAAATACGTTAAATACTACCTCATCTCAGGCATATAAACAAATGCTAAAAAGAATTTTTTTTTACATTAAAATAGATCATATTTTTGGAACATTTTGAAAGTTAAGAATGCAAGACCAGCTTTGTATTGAAAGAATGTGGTTGTAGTTTTGTAAAGTCAAAGAATATACACGCATGTGCTTGGCAAATAGATGAAGCAATCGAGGAAATTCGGCCTATATAAAGGAGAGATCAGAGAGAGAGAGAGAGAGAGAGAGAGAGAGAGAGCTAGCCGAGAAGGCAAAGAGAAGGGACAAATGACCCTCAGCCAGTCAACTGTCTTCCTATGCGTTTGTGATATCTCCTCGACTACCTTCTACACCACACTACTGTCACCGAGAAAACCGAATAAAATTATAAGTATTATTTTTGTATATCCGTGTCCGTGTTTATCAGTGAAGACCATAGTAATTTTGGTTTGAATGTTCTACAACATTCGTCGTCTTGGGTGCAACATTCTCACTTATTCCTGCAAAATCACGGCGATTTATACTGCCTACATAAATTTGCTAGAAATGGTACAGAAAGGTTGGATCAAGATTTGCTCTAGGAAAAGATATTTGTTTCTACAGCAGAGAGCGTCGCCTATGCTTGCTAAATGGCCTTAGGCCAAACATAACCGAGCCCACTACACTTGAAAGAATCAGATAGTGAAAAAAATAACAGTAGATTTATTAAAACGAGAAGAATGACATCAATTTTGTTTTAAAGTTCTGCATAATGTTTTTCTTTTACTCTGTATTTAAGAGTTTACTTCTATTATAGTCAAACGAAATGAATTTGTGAAGAAAAGACAAGTCTATATTTCACAGTAAGTGTGTATAATTATTAGTAGACGAACAGTTTCGTGGGTGTAGAATGAAATCGGAAATTGTATCTTTGTTCATATTTCTTTTTTCTGTTGCTGACAAGTAAATGAGAAAATAGGAGAATCGATTAATGCAGTGTGAAAGAGAGTAAGATAATGCAGATTGTCGAAAATTGGCGTAAACAGACGTCTTGTAGCTCTCTGTGATATTACTTTCTTTTCTTGCTGACTGTACATGAAGAAGGAGAAAGTGAGAAAGTAAGAAAATTTATGTCACCTAGACTTGGCGTCCCGTAGACAACCTGTGAATCTCTGCACTGTTCTTTCTTTGTTGAAAGTACATGAGGAAAGAAAGAGTATGAAAAATGCAGATAGGCTGGACTTGGCGTCCGGTAGATTACCTGTGGCTCTATAAAGAGAAAGGAAAAGCGTATTTTTATGTTTATAGAAGAAAAATCGAATCATCTTTTAGATTTTTTCCTACCTCCTGACTGGCTAAGAAATAAGGGATTGTATCCATTTTGTTTTCCCTGACATCAGCACATGGTAAAATTTTTATTGAACCAACTGTCTTATGAAAAGAACTTTTTTCTTGGTGAATTTATAAATTTATACTTTTTTATTTGCTCTTCTCTTCAAAATTTATAAGTGTGTGTAAGCTCGTATTTTCTGTACAAATCTCACAAAATCTGACACTGCTCCCTTAAATATTGCTTACCTTACTCATGAGGCTTGGAATGAGACCTCTTTTAATCATGTCATACTTATCGTAGCCTTCTTAAATGGTAGTTACTTGAAATAATACGTTTGAGGCATCATCTCAAGAGAAACTAACTTGTGTCCAACATGAATGGAAATAATCTGATTCGCACAAAAGTGTATCCAGCCTCGAGGTTAAAAGATCTTAAGTTTTCATTTTCATAAATTTATTTCTGAACAAGTTTACAACAGCTGATAGTTTTTCTATTGAATATATTTATTTATATTAGATTTTGTACTCAATATCCAATCATTTCTTCTCAATGCCCAGGCATGCCATGTATAGACAGAAGAGCCGAATGTACTTATATAAGCTACAACCTTCCTCTAAGCTAAGTACAGCAACGCAACCTCTTATTGATTACACTAGTGGTAAACGTATGGCTATATCACGTTGAAACATTGGTTCCCATGCGATCACCGAAATTAAGCGACGCCGACCCTGATCAGTACCGAGATCAAGACCGCTTGTGAATACCAGGTTCTGTAAGCTTGAATGTGTCAGTGAGGTTATGATCACGTTTTCCACACAATTACATTCACTCATTTTACATATACTCACGCGACAATCACCTGATAATCTTGATTTCCCGCTCTTTTACGTGATGCTATTGCGGGGTTTGCGTTTTTCAATATCAAACAATTTTCTCACACACCCGCACTAATTGCAAGATGCAAGTAGATGCCTTCTTTAAATAACACTTGTACAAATTACTACAGCTGGCACAAGAATTTTAACACGCACAATATGTAAAGACCAACTCACTTTTTCTTATTAATCATTCTTCTAAACTTTACAAAGATGAACTTATTCACGGACTCAGAAATTTTCACCAATCTTCTATCAATATTATTCCTAATACAAATTACATATGACACTGATAAATCTTCCAGCGACAAAGAACTTTACAACTTACCTCAAAAGCTTTAACACAATCTTATGCAGAAAAAGAAAGATATTTTAATCATTCATATTCAACGTCTGTACAGAGTATGTAATACTTGTTATTTGTTAATACACTTTATATAATTACAATTAATGCTTTGACCATTTTATTCAATTTTCCATTTGCTAATTTAATGAATGATTTCAATCGTATAAGAATAATTGTTAGTATGCAGGAATTTAGTCAGGAAGTTCTTTGGGAAATGGTCTTGTGCCATGTAAAATTCAAACCTAAAATTTCTATGCATTTGAGGCCCCAACAAAGGTAACTTATAATGGCTCGGAACAGGAGATTCCACTCGAGCCATTTATGTTCACTTTAGTCGGGAATATCACTGAGAAAGTTATGAATCCATTTATTAGAGGATTACAAGTGGTTTAGTGATGTGTGATTTCGAAGTTCCACAGAAGTTGAGATTCGAAGCAATTGGGGTTTCGTCGGAATTTGGCCCGATTCAGAGTTAAAATAAGGTTTTGAAGTTCCTTGGAATATTGAAGAATTTAAAGTTATTTCTACAAAATTATAATTGCTATTTTCCAAGTGGGCGCAGAGGTCCCTTTATTTTTGGCCATGGACCCAATCGGGCTTACGCAGGGAGTACAGCTTTTAAGATTGCTCCTCCGTATGGTGATTTTCTAAGCGCAGATAAGATGTGGCACAAGGCTGAAAGTAAAGGATACCCAGTGAAAACAGAACTCACTACTCAATTGTAATGATTCTAGCGAGACAAGCTTGCTAACCATTACACCATCTTGAGGTGTACTAGCTCCTCCGTATCTATATATATAAAAGACTATGGGTTAGTCTTTAATAGGTGTCTATTTATTTGATTAGTCCTTGGTCTGCCTTTGCCCTGACGAGCCGTTGTGCGAAACCGCGGTAGGTCTTGGCGATCTTGCGATTTTTTTCGTGTATATAAAAGACTAGATGTTTGTGTGTCTGTCTGTCTTTCTTTCTGTCTGTCTGTATGTCCTTTATACAAATCCACAATTTTTATCCAAAACTTCATATAAATATACTTTAGGCTTCCGGTCAGATCATGAGCTACTTATATTTTACGATTCCTTCCCGATATTGGAAATCGATATCCTGAATATTCTATAGAATCTGATCAAAAACCGATATCCAGCCGTCAACATGGCCCATTTTTTCTAATTTTACTCCCGATGGGTACGATAAGTTTTCATGGACTTACTTATGTTAGTTTATCCTTTGATGACTTATTTGAACTCCGATATTGGAAATCGATACTCTGATATCCTATCGGGTCTGATCAAAATCAGGTTTTCAGCCATTTGTTTTTTTTTTTTTGGTTTTTACTTCGGTTTTGCTCTAAGTAGGTATAACTGTAGTTCTTAGTCTCATCCATGATGCCATTTACTCAGAGGACTTATTTAACCTTCAAAATTCAGTTTGGGACGGAAAACTTATTTGACATCGATACCGGAAATCAAACTTTGACTTACATCCATTCATTTTAGTAAGTTCTACGGCTTCGAGATCAAACTTTCAACAACCTACGTTTTTCGTGCCAACATCCAAATAGTCTGAGCACCATGAATTAGTTTTCAAGCTTTCATTACACCCGAGCAACGCTGGGCTATACTGCTAGTGGTTGCTAAATAACATACAATAAAAACGATAGAATGATGAAATAAATCGCAAGAAGTGAAAGTTTAATCAATTTAATATATTTCCCTAATTTAGCTTCATCAGAATTTTTGCTGATTAAAATAACGTATATACTCGTTTATTAAACTTAATATATAGTGCGATTCCTGAATTTTTTTGCATGAATTCTAACCGGTCTAACAATTGTCTACAGTATAACCAGCCACTGAAAACACATGCTTAACCTCTTAACAATGTACCTGTGTGCAATGCAACCGCCTATATTGTGAGACAAAACAGAACATAAAACTCGCAACATACTAGAGATATATCATTTGTTTTAATTCTATGATATTGATTTTGTTTTGGGGAGTTATTTCTTGTTTGTGTGTATTGACATATCAAGGCATTTGTGTATATATTTTTTTTATCAATGTTGACGTATTTTCAAATAGTACATGTGTAATAAAATATAAGAAAATCTAAATAATCCTAATTTTTAATGTGCACTTAAATTAGATTAACATTTTAAGAACGAATTATAAAACACGCCATAAAATATAGGCTGGACATCTACCTAAACACTGAAAAAACATAAAATATACCTACATTCATATTTGAGTAGACAGTATGTTAATTTTAAAGAGTGTATTTATTTATTTTCGTCTACCGGCCGGAATATATATATTTTTTTTAAACATGAGGCCTCCAGTAGAATTCAAAAATTGCGTCTAATCAAACATAGGTATCCGCTTTAATAGCGTCTAAAATGATAAGAATCAGCCAGATTTTTAAATAAAAAATTATTGACTTCTTTAGAAATATATATATATATATATGTGTGTGTGTGTGTGTGTGTGTGTGTGTGTGTGTGTGTGTGTGTGTGTGTGTGTTGTATATTTAGACAACAATTTCTCTTATATGCAGGTTTCATTGAAAATGACAGACAAGGTGTGATGGTTAATTTTTTTATGTAATTTTTCATGTGATCTTATGATTTATTCCTTTTTAGGACTTTAAAGAACTGCGTTCTTGTTCCTAATCTCGTAAATAATAATATCGCCCATACCACGACGAAACTGACTCGAATACTGACGCTAAATCTCTCTCAACGGAACTGAATTCGATCTCATTTAGGCACACACGGAGACCTACCAAACCCTATCCAAAACATAGTTGTTGATAACCTCAAATATCATAGCATCATCCATGTGCAAAAAAGATTATAAATAGTAGAGGCCTTATTAATACCAATAAAAAAAAACACATAACATCAACTACGAACGTGCTAACCACATGCTGACTGTGTTCGGTACATAACATATACAACTGCTTCACATTATACATAATACCATTTACATTATTTTACATGTAAAATAACAATCGTCCTCGAAAATGGCTAAACGTATAGCCGAAAGTGCTCGGATAAACAAGACATTTAGACAATTTTTATATAATTTATGTCCTCAAAATAAAAATCATAAGATCACATCAAAAAGTATATAAAAAACTTAACTATAACAATTTCTGTCATTTTTAATAATGACTTCATATATATATATATACATATATATATATATATATATATATATATATGTGTGTGTGTGTGTGTGTGTGTGTGTGTGTTTCGCTGTATCATCAGTATGGTTAGACTCCGATTGCTTTCAACCCAGGATTGAAACCCGACCGAATTGGAGTCAGTCGGCGATTTTAGCTCTGGATATGGGTGCTCGGTAGATGAAGGCAGACTTTTTACGCTCCCACACCCTGATTGAGCACTCTGGAAGAATGGTAGACTTTGAAAAACAGTAGCTACTCTGGCATGTACGCATCGCTCATTCAGTAATGAATTAGAGCACTCTGGCTATTGCGCGTGTATAATGATAATATACGCACAAAAAAGAGAAGATAAACATTTCCTAAATAGTCATCCGCAGACAAATCTGTTTTGCTGTATCACAGCTCATCAGTACGGTTAGACTCCGATTGCTTTTAACCCAGGATTGAAACCCGACCGAATTGGCGTCAGAGCGGCGATTCTCTCTCTGGCTTTTTAGCGAGTATATTATCATTATACACGCCCAATAATAAGCACTTTCCCACTAGAAGGTTCATGCCGACGTCGTCGATACATGAGGTCACAGTTATCATGTTCTCATTCGTCATGGCTAGTTTGACGTAGGGTCCCTGTTTTTTCTTGTTTATATGAAACCTGGTGTGATTTTTGTGTAAGTGCTCATTTGTGATTGGTTGATCTTTTTGTTTATTTTTCCTTTTAATTTTTATTTTGTTGCTTTCAGGTGTCTGCGTGGCTGGGTGTTCCCTTAATTCCTTTATATTAATTAAGTATCCGCTTAAGTGTTTGTTTCTTTTTTACTTTGGCTTGTCCTCTTCTGTTGTTGCATTGATTTTTTTATTGTTTTGATCTCGTTCCAATCGTGATGGTCTGCTTTGCCGCGTGACGGTTTATTTTTTTCTGGGTTATAGCTGGGTGTTTGTGTTTATGTGTATATTTGTGTTTGTTGGCTTTATATGTGTATTTTTCCGTTTGGTGCTTGTTGTATTGTCTTCTCTTTTTGTTGTGATTGTGTGTTTATATATATATATATATATATATATAAATGAATTTATATTATTTGTATGTTTTTATTTATTTTTTCTATTTCTGTATGTTTATATTTCTATTTTCATTTCTTTTATTTTATATTGTATATTTATATTGTTTCGATGTTTCGATTTTCTTTGGTTTTTATTGTTAATTGTCATTTGTGTAGCAAAGTAGGTATTTATTAGCTTGTCTACATTTTTCCATTATCTCGTTTTATTTTTGTTTTTAGTTTTTTGTTTTTTTGTTTGTTTTTTTTTTCTTGTTTATTACTTAACTTTGATTATTGAAGCTGATTTTTGCTAGGTTCACTTCTAGGCATAATTTTAAACTTTTGCTATTAATGATGTATGGTGGTGCTCTTTTTACTAGTTCTCATTTTATTTTTATGGTAATGTTATTTTTTCTGGTTTAATTTGATAACGTTGAAATGGTTCTATATTTTTCTGTGTGGAGTGATGTTTTGTAGTTATTGAATATTTGCTTAAAGGATGCTTCTGTTTTTGTGAAACTTTTCCTTTGTATTGATGGTATTTGTTACGATATTTTTGCATATTATGTTGTTGGTTAAGTGGACAGTTGTTCTTTCGGTAGTTGTATTTGTTTGTATTCTGTTGTTGGTTTGTATTGTTCCTATTGGTTTCATTAGGAATTTTCTTGTCGTGCTGGTTGTCATTTTCTCATTATTTTTCATGCTGCTGTAGCTGATTTTGCCGTTTTTGTTGACGTTTTTTTAATGTGTTGTGCTTGAGAAAGTTGTTTTCTATTACGTTGAAAATATTTTTCTATTTTTGTTTTTAATGTTGTTGTATGGTCGAGTGAACTAGATTATGTTTTATTTCTATTGTTTTTGTTTGAGTTATTTTCATTTGTGTATGCAAGTTTATTTGAGTATCCGCTATTCCTTAGTGCTAACTCATATATTTCGTTGTTTTTGTTGAATATTTTTTATGTTTCTGTAGTTCGTAGTAGCCTTTTATTTAAAGATATGAGTATGTGTCTGTTATTTGGAGGATGATTAGAATATTTGTTGGTAGATATAAGGTTTCTATCTATATTTTTGAGATGAGGAAGTATTTATATTAATCGGACTATTGTCCTTATCTTTGTTGCAATTTGTACTATGTTTCGGCCGTTGTACGCTAAGGTTTTCTTCAGCTGCTACGGGTTTCGAATCGAACCCTTTATTACAATCACTGGGGTATATGATAATAGATAAAGATCGCCACTGGAAACTAAGTGAACTCAAGTAATCAGCACATATGCTATGCTACAAAAATCTCTTAAGCCTAGAGATTAACACCATATGAGAACCAGTAATACGGAGTGCCAGAGAAAATTATTAGTGTCAAAATTGCAATATGGACACTGGTAAAAAAGTACTAGAGGAAACCATTACCATCATAACATTGCAGTATGAACTCTGATAAAAATGGGTTACTGAACATTAGGTTTTTTAAGTCCCCAAAATTCAGTTGTTCTTGTCTTTAAGGATACATGGCCCAGTGGATATAGAGGGTTGTTAGTTCCTGTTGGTTACAGTTGTGAGTTCAATACCAGGATACTCTGAACAAATAACTTACAGGGTTAGAGGGAGATAATTCATGACTACCAGAAGAGGTTCTACGCAAGGAATAGAGATCATATACCACAGGGTTAGAGGGAGATAGCTCATGTCTACCAGAACTACGCAAGAAATGGAGATCATATACTCCAGTGATTGTAATAAAGGGTTAGGTTCAAAATTTCTAGAACTTGAAGAAGTTCGGTGTGTATTATGGCCAAAACGTCGTACAAATGTCAACAAAGATGAGGACAAAAGTCCAAATAATGTAAATACTATAAGGTTGTTATTTTTCTTTACTGTATGTTTTGTATGTTTGTATTTGGTATTTAAGCTGGGTGTTATATATAGGAAATATACCATTTTTAGATTTGTTTTTATGTCCATTGTAAATCCTAGAGGAATGAAATCTTTATAATTTGTTTTCTTAAATTTTCCGTAGTTCTAACCTTAGTGTTTATTAGAATTATAGGTTCATCATCTCTTTATAAACTTATAGCTTTTTTGTTGATGATTTTTTATTATGATGTAAACACTGGTCCTGCGCCGTCGTAGCTTCTCACTGCTACGTCAAATTTTAAGTCGTTATTGGTGTTGTTGTTGGCGGTGTTGCATGTTTTTTGCTATATTTTCCTGCGGTATAATATGGATTTTCTGCAGTGGTTTATAATGTTAACGTCTTCTTTTGAAATGTTTATTTACTGTTTTGCTAAACTTAGTGCATCATTTAGCGTTGTTTAATGATGGATTGATAGAAATTTTGTTCTTGAGGAGAATTCTTTTACTAATTTTTCCGATGTTAGATTTGTGTAGTTTATTACTCTGCATTTTGATTTATTTAGGAAGTTATCTTTGTGGTTTTTTCATGTTTCTACTTTCGTTAGCTGTTTGATTCTGTTTCATAGTTTTAGTCTCGTGGTTATAATTTTTGCTTTATTTTTATGTTGTTTTTCATGTTATTGCTGCTGGTTTTGTAGAACTTGGACATTTTACTAATGGAAATCAGAAGTTGTTTTTTTCCTTGTTAAACAAGTAAAATACTTTCGATCTTATATATAAATGTTCTATTTTTTGTCTGAGTTTAATTTTGTAGTTATGCATGTTTTTTAATGTATAATTAAATCGTATTGCTCTATGTTGGTGAGTGATAGTTATAGTTGTATCAGCCGGTTAGTTGGATGTTGCTAGAAAATGGCTATATAAAAAGTTTATGCGAAAGTTCTCGACTAGGGATATTTTTTCTTTTCTCCTAGAATTTATATAATGTTGAGTTGGGATAATTTTTAGCGCCAAACCTGGTGTTTTTCAGCAGCTTTACTGATAAAATGCGTCCTGGCAAGCAGGCCTCATCTTGTAAAGTGCTCGATATCGAAGTGGGATAGAGGGTTGATAAGCGCAAAAAGTCTGTGATCTTAACTGAGCAGGTTCATGACAACTTCGAAATTTCGAGAGAAAACCGTTATGGTGTTCTCACTCGTCAGGGTTGGTTTGCCGTTGGTTCCCGGTTACATATATATATATATATATATATATATATATATATATATATATATGGGTTAAATTGATCAATATCAAGAATAGAGCGTATGTATAAATAAAAGTAGGCTTTGAGGTCAACAATAAGAGTTGACACTCTTTTTCATGACAAAAGACAATCGTCAAGCCTGTAAATTGCGTTTAAACTTTAAATTTTCTGTCGCTGTACTGTTGACCTCAATCTCCTCTTATATATATATATATAGAGAGAGAGAGAGAGAGAGAGCGAGAGAGATACAGAGAGAGATACAGAGAGAGACACAGAGAGAAAGAGACAGAGACAGAAAGACAGAGAGAAAGATATGGAAAGCAAGAAAGTGTTAGCGATAAAATGACGTGGAGATGTTGATAATAATGTTTCTTATGTTACAGTCTTACCTAAAAATATAAAAGCGCCTAGCAAAAATTCAATTTCTCTTTTATTTTAGCATATTGATTTATCCACTGCTAGTTGATGTAAACAGACTGCAATATGCCATCACCGTTAAGTTTGAAACACAGTAATACAGACTTGTCGCTAGATTTACATCTGTGATGTAACGTAGAAGAATTTTCAGCATTTATACCTTAAGAACGTTCCAAAAGAGTGACCCGTCTAACAATCAAATAGCTGAAGTAGGAACATTACATAGTGAAGAGAAGATATCCTGTTTAAATGTAACATAGCCAGACCGCTCAGTACGAAGATGGTCTCTATTATTCTAGTTGAATGTAACATGTACGCCTGGAAAACAACCCTGATAAAATATCGTATCACTGTTGAACAAAAAATTAAATGGTGCCAAAACACGTCTTCTTGTATGTGCCTTTCAGGCGATCATGTCTTTCCACGTCTCCCTTTACCTAGTGGCTCTTAGCAAGCTTTCTCCTGTAACACAACGCAAGCTCCGTTCTCTCACCCACCTGCTCAGGCCCTTCAAATATGTCATTCGCTGCTTTCCCTGTCTCTTTTTCCTTCTATCTGGCCTGTTAATATCAGGTTCTCCAATACTTCGTTCCACATTGCATGTCCCAGGAACTTTAGTTGTCTCTTCCTGATACTCAATGTTCATTTCTTTTTCGCTTTCTACCTTTCCAAAACCTCGTCATTGATCACATGATCGGTCTATGTGTTGTATATCGACAAACAACAAACACGCATATATATAAAAATATAAGTTATATTTTTATTAATGACGATGAACCGTGTAGCATAGGGGACAGAGAATTGAGAGAGTGCGCCTCTAATGGGTTGACGGGAGTGTCGTCGTATCTGTTGTGTCTCTTTTCACCGGCCGATCTCTGTCGCTCCTCTCTTCTGCTACTCTGGCGAATCCGTGCGCCGAGGTCTTTTTATAATCTCCAGAACCGGGACTTTTTCTTCCGGTTTTGCCTCGCCCACGCACGTCCACGTAATTCTCAGAGACACCTGTTCTGTTTGCCTCTGTAGTTATTTCCGCTGCTGCCGGAAATAAGGTCAAACAAACATCCGTTCCTTTCAACGACCGGAAACACCCTCGCTTGCATCAGCCTTCCTCGGGTGGGGCCAGATTGTTATATTACATATGATAACCGCAGCATCCGTGTCTAGAACCACATTATCTTAGTTTGCTAATTTGAGGGCGCTGAATCTGAAAATTACCTTTTTTTTTCTTGGTTAGCCACTGTTTTCGTTGTATAGAAATTTCTGATTTGTGGGAAAAAGCCTTTAAAATTTTGTTCTGTATATATGATATTGACTGATGGCAATATTTGTCAAAGTTAATCGTGCCATTATTGAAAAATATCACTTTTTCTAACAATCAAACTTTTTAAAAATAACACGACTGAATATACAAAGTCCAAAAAGTATTTTCATAAAATCCAACAAATATTTTTCATCAAATCATTTAATAAACTAACAGCAGAAATAAAACCCTCGTGAACATAAAAAATATGGTAGAAAGTTTCTCTTTTTTTATTTGCCTTTCATGTTCATTGTTATTTAAGTCTCTTTTGATACTCTAGCAAGCAGTCGGCCATCATTCGTTTGTACCACCGTCTCTGATAGCGCTCTTCCATCGTTCTCCATGCTCATCACTAGACATTACCACAATTATTTGGCAATTATGAAAGTCGGCTCTCTGTGCAGGGCCCGGAAATTTTTCCCACCTGAAACTATTCTGCACATATACAAATCTACCATCCGCCCGTGTATTGAATATTGCTGCCATACCTGGTCGGGTGCCCCTGCTGCTCTCCTTGGGCTTCTTGACAAAATACAAAGGAGGATCTGTAACGTGGTTGATACTGACTTGGCAGACCGGCTGCAGCCGCTCTCACACCGGCGTGATGTAGCTTCCCTGTGCCTTTTCTACAAGTACTTTCATGGCTTCTGCTCCGATGAGCTTAGATCACTGGTGCCGCCTAAGCACGAATTTACACGAGATACTAGATTAGCAACTAGGTCCCACCCTTTTACAGTTAAACAAATAAGATGTAACCGTAAATTCTACTCCAACAGCTTCTTTTCTCGCGCTTCCCGCCTGTGGAACTCCCTTCCACAAGTCTGCTTTCCCGACAGTTACAATCTCCAGGTGTTTAAATGTAGGGTCAATAGACACCTCCTCTCACACTAACTCCCAACTATTCTCACAACACTCTCATCTACCCAACCCTCATTCTCGGTATCCTCACCCGCCTATCACCCACCCTCTGTTATTTCCTATATTTAACCAGCCTTTCTCCACTCTACGTAGCCCCCTGCACAGTAGTGGCAGTGACATGCCTTGCTCGGGGTGAAACGCTTATAAAAAAAAAAAAAAAATATTTTGATGGCTATGTAATAATAAACCTTGATACTCATACTAGTATATTACTGGTATTGCTGAATAGTTTATCAGTTAATTTAATTTTTGGCGATATATTGAAAAACATTGGTACTTCTATTTTAACATTTTTAACTCAAAAACATTATTTTCTTAACTAAAAGCTGATCGGTTTTTACGATCTTTATTAACTAAATCTTACGATCAGCTAAGATCGTAAATTGATCTTTTTTCCAAAATATTAGCAATTTCCGTCCAGCAAAAAAAAACCGTACGCATGAAAATTTAAGTTAATTATAGGAATCAACACCATAAAATCAGCTAAAACATTATTTTTGTTTCTTTGCAATTAAAATCGTGTAATGAAACACATCGTTTCACGTTCAACAAGTTAATGAAAAAGAATTATAAATGATTTGCTTCTCAGGGGTGCTGACACAATTCATAGGAATGTTTATTGTAGATCCTGTTGACTAGACTGGACATGAAGTTTAACTGTGAAAATAGAAAAAGAATCTCCTGCTATTCCCCCAAAACCATTGACATTGAACATAGAGACAATGACGAAACGTTATTTTCTCGGATGAATCCACATTGCAGCAGTTTGTTATGCGTCTACATTATGACAAATGGCAGAGACTTCATTGTGGTGTAATGGTTATCAAGCTTGTTCCGCCGGATCAATTAATACTGTGTAATGAGTTCGATCTTCACTGAGTGGTCCATACTTTAGGTCTTATGTCATATCTAAGCTACACTAGAAAAATCATTAAGGGTACGTCGATGTGATGTAATGGCTAGCAAAGTTGTTTCTATTGTAAAATTATAAATCTGAATTATATCGATAATGATTATATAGATAGATAGATAGATAGATAGATAGAGAGAGAGAGAGAGAGAGAGAAAGATACGAAGAGGCTGAAAATAGGTAATGAATAGATTGAGATAGATCTAAACTTATTTATAAATGGAACTTTGTCTGTGTGTGTGTCTGTGTGTGTCCGTTACCTATAGACTCCGAAACGGCTGAACCGATTTTCTTGAAAATTTACACAGTTGGACGATAAGCGTCTGCGAGTGTTTGTAGCTAGGTTTTGTGTCGAGGTACCCTCGATAAATATCGAAAATTGATAATCGAAAAAAATCGGGTGATAAAAGGAGTGGTCCGATTTTAATTAAATTTGATACACTCATAGACAAAGACATAAGAAACGATTTTCAGAAGTTTCAAGGTTGCAGTTCTTACAATAGTGCAGACAATCGATAGTATATATCTATATAAAAGGCAAGATGTTTGTGTGTGTGTCTGTTTATCTGTTTGTATGTCTGTTTTTTTTTCAGCCCTTTTATTTTAGTTTTTGCTTCGGGTTTGGCTCTAAGTAGGTATAATCGTAGTTCTTAGTCTCAGCCATTATACCATTTACTCAGAGGACTTATTTAACCTTCAAAATTCAGTTTGCGACGAAAAAAATCTGATCTGATATTGATACCAGGAAATCAAAATTGGACTCACATCCTTTCATTTTTCATTCAGTCTAAGGTTTCGCTTTAACTGGATACAACTATTGCTTTTTAGTTTTTCGTGCAAACGTTTAAAGTGTCTGAGCTCCAGGACCATGGATTAGTTTTAAAGCTTTTGTTACACCCGAGCAACGCGGGCTATACTGCTAGTAATAAATAGATTTAGGTAGAAATATCGATACGAAGATAGAAGAGGCTGAAGATAGACGATAAATAGATAGGTATTATATAGATATACAGACAGATATATAATAAGTTGCTAAACACATAAGCTATATGCCTGAATATAGATATGCAGATAATTAAGAGATAGGTAGCATCCAAAATCAATTAATATTATAGTTCAAAATCGCAATGTAGAATATATTCTTCTTATATCTCTGGCAACGTCTGTTTTCTGAAGAAATCTTTATGTTTCGTTTTTTTCTCTCATTCGTGTTTTATCTTGATTTCTCCAAATGAAACTCAACAACAGTCCATAATTGCATTCTTATAATAATCCAATTTTCCCAAGTGCAAACATATCAGTTAAACACACTGATTATCGTTCTTTAATGCAGTCAAAATCTCGATTTTCTGAAATCAAACTTACATGCCTGAAGAATACTGATCTAGATAATGATCCACCGTGTAAGGGGCAATCGATGAAATATCAAATGGTTTTATGCCAAATTGCTTTTGTACTTTGCAATCAATACATAGCTAAATTGATTTTTGTTATCATCAATATGTTGATCTATTTTTTGTCAGAGGTTTCGTTTGAGATATGCATTTGCTGTTTATTAGTCCTGTCATGTTTTTCTTGTCAAAATATCGTTACTGACGCACATCAAAGATTTTGTTTATTGTCTTATCGATTTCTCAAAAATATTTATTCTCCATTCTTCAATTTTTGTTTCGTCTGTTTTTGAGAAATTGACTTTTGTTGTTTTGCTTTTCCAATCATTTCACCCCAAGCAAGGCAATAAAACAGCTAAGACTCAATAGGTCACTGAGTGTGAAAGAACATGTGGATGTTTTTACAAAGAAAGAAAAATGCAACACATAAAAACGCAGGCGAGTTTGGATAGAGAAAAATGCATTTCAGAAACACAGCAAAGTATTAAGCGACATAATAATTTTGTTAAAAACAAACCAAAGAGAACATAACTGAGTAATATCCGTCCTTCCATATGGTAGTGAATGTTGTCAAATCTACTCACAGATGAAGAGATTATAAGACTATTATAACCGTTTATATTTAATAAATGCTGGTCTGAGCATGAACCCCTTTTCATGGTGTTGCTTTTATGAAAATGAACACGATATTGACCTTTTTACATAAACAAACAAATACCGAACATTGCTTAGCTTCTTCGTTAATTTTAAATAGTTTTTTTCGTTATTTAAAATAATAAGTCTTGCTTTTGTCTTGAAGATAAAGAAAACAATTAAAAGGGCATAAAAATATATCTCACCATGTGCTTTATTCATCAAAGTCTTTGATTATTGTGAGGACTACCCAAAATTATGTATTTAAATATGTGTTCATATAGATCAGGTGTTCCCAAATGTTTTCTTCCGGACATGCCTCTCCAAAGTTATTGTGATAGAAAAATATCTAAAACTCAGAAAAACAGCAAGAGAGTTAAACGGATATAAAATCGGATTCGAACATTATTATTAATAATTCTTTCCTCCAATTTGCGGACCCTAGAGATTATATTCTTATTATTTGATATAATGCAAAACATATTACAGTAATAAAATCGGTCAATAATTATTTATAACTATATTGAGATTTATGCGTATATTAGAAGTAATCCATAATTATATTTTAAAATGTGAAATAATATGTATTTTATGCATATGAATTTTTGAAGAGCTTTCTAAATTTTTGATTAAATCTCACCTGCTACACTCTTCCGTCGCATATTTGATGCACGCTACAGCGTTTGAGAACCACTGATATAGATATTTAAATTCATAAGTCTTTGTCTATTTTAATAACATTTTATTGTATTTCTAAATTTTTAATCCTAAGTCTTTGTTTAGGTACTTGTCAAGATATAACCTCAACCAAATGATTAGTTCGTTTTAAGTGGGAGGGAAACACATGCAAATGATTGGACCTTTTTTTTACCAATGGCCTCGCTTCGACAATGGAAAACTGTAATCATAATGTAAAAGGCGTCAAAGAACTTAATGCTATGGATTAAAATGCTATTACTTAAAGTGAAGATTTTGCCATCCTCCAGACGTTTTTAATTTTTGTCTGTCGATTTCAAACAAAAATTATCTCTTAAAAAAGTTTAATATCACTCCCTGAGGATTTGACATTTTAAACTTTGTTTATAAAAGAGATACTGCTGCTATGTTCATTCAGTTTACAAGTTTGTTCTTTTTTTTATTTAAGTGATTTTCCCGAATATCTTTGTGTATGCGACTGACCAAATTTTAATAGAATGTTGGGGTTTAGTACTGCTGGTAATATCGGTTCTTCTGTATGGCAGTGAATTCTGGATAATCTCCTCACAGATAAAGAAGAGACTGGAAGCAACAGAAATGTGGTTCTACAGGAGGATCCTGATAATACCATAACATGTGACGAACGGCAATTTTTTTGGATAGGATGCAAACTAAAAGGAAATTTGTTTTTAACATCAAGAAGGAATAGTTGAATTTGCTAGGGTGCACAATAAAGAAAATTTGATACTCAAAGGAAAGATTGGAGATAAAAAAGACAAACGAAAACAACGAATAATCTATCTAGCAAGGTTCAGTGAATGGATGACAGACAAGGCAAAATTTATTAAGATCTAGAACGACAAGAAATTATAAATGCTATGATCTCCAACGACTTGAAGTTACACGGCACATAGACGCAGAATACTCCTTAGAAAGTAACGTGTGTCTTATCGTTTGCTGTTAATGTTGTACATAAATTGAAGATATTTTTACTGTAGATAGCTTCAACCTTCGTACAAAGTGAATTCATTAAAGTAGAAACTTGATTTGAATTTACTATGGGGAAATAATTTCCTTGGGATGAGCCTTTGTACATCAGTAAAATGGTACCGAAAGAATGAATATGTTATATATACAAGTTTATTGTTAATATGGTGTGCTTTATGAAGTAGCGACTTATGGCATAGAGATTAAATGTTGCTGAGAATAACATAACGTAAAATTGTAATATGTGAACAACGATAAAGTTTTAGGTAAAATGGACAGTAAAATTATCTTGTATTCAGAACCATAAACACATTTGTCATTTGATGCATACATAATGAGAAAGAAATCTTGGAGAATCTGACATTCACAAGAAAAAATTAAGCAAGCGAAAAAGAAAACAACGAATACCTTCTTAATGACATTTTGAAAACAGATGGCAAGACAGGACTGGGAATGATAGTAAATGAATAAATGGTTATATTTACAAAAGATAGGAAACTGTGGTGGTCGATAATCATTTACACCAAAAAGATATAAAACCCAGATTTTTTTTAGAAACACACAGTTAATACCTACCTTTTATTCTTATAACTAATACCAAATTTTTCGACGTGTTTTATTCCGTTAAACAAGGCATCCAAATAAGTACATTGGTGGGACAGGTTGATATATTCTGATAACGCAAAGTATTAATCTCAAAGATGCATAACAAAAACTCTCAAGATGGACAAAAACAGAAAACAAAATGAATGATAACATTAAACCGAACATTAATCAAACTAGGTATGAAAAGCATTAAAAAAGAAAATTTATATCAAGCTATTAGCAAATCTAAGCAGGATAAGTTATGATGATTGAATTTTCTTTATAATAATTTGATAATTAGCGACACGAATACCTATTAGAACTATTATAAAAACCTCAATTAATTGATAAAGATATTACGGCAAAATTAGACCTTCATGTCAAAACGACGTGTTTATTTTCGATACACATCTTTTATTATAAACTCCTTAACTCTTTGGCGATGCTTATTATTGTGAAAAAAGATTATTAAAATGGTAAAAGATATGATGATATTTAATTTATGCATATTTCATTCTTGTAAATTTACGACAAAATTATTAAACACTATTTGTTTGATTGCTTATGTACAAGAATAATTTTATTTTTGTAATATTCTAAAACTAATACATTTGTATTAAAAAATAGTTCAATGCAATATTTATCATTTAACAATTTATAAAGAAATAAATATGAAAACAAATTTTTATCTGTATATTTAAAAAAAACATTTACTAAATTTTTAAAATATCTGAACCAACTTATAAGGAAATCCTTAGTGTTTACCATTTTATAATTTTCGAAACTATAAGACATTTTTTGCTAGCCATTCCAATAAACCATGTAATAAATATTGTAAATACACCATTTAATAAATAAAGGAGGGGCGTCTAAATGCTAATTTCAGTTGGGGATATTAATATTAAGCAAGTAAAAAAAATTAACTACTAAGGAATTGTTCAAACGGAAGACGGAAAGTTCGACACTGAGATCCGAAGGCAAATTGGTCAGCAACCAGTCTACCACAGAAAGTAAAGTAACCTACTACGGGATAACTTTCTGCCCAGTCAGTCATGTCTCTTTCGATAGTTCAAGCGTGTATCACGTATGGCACTTAAATGACTGACGAGACAATGATATAAAGAAAGCGGAGAAATGGACAAATATCACTGCTCAACATAAAATTAATATTAAAAGATGGCAATATTCGTCAAACTAAAATCGTAAAAACCTTTAAATCGTATTTAATCGAGAAAATATTGATTTGCTTATTGAGAAATATTATTTTTTGAATAGCAATAAAACCCCAAGTCTTAAACAAACATGATTAAATATGCCAAGACCAACAAGTATTTTCATCAAATCATTTAATAAACAGCAGAAATAAAATCTTTGTGAACATAAGAACTATGGTAAAAGATTTATCTTTCTTGATTGTTTCTCATGTTATATGAGTCTCTTTTAATGTTCCAGCAGTAGTTAGCTATCATTCGTTTGTGATCATTATTCTGGTAGCACTATTCCATTGTTTTGATATCTTGATGGAATAGTTATCCTTGTCCATTACCCCGTCGCTGCGATTCTCCGGAAATTTATCTAGATGGCTATATAAAAAATGAAACTTAGTACTCACATCAGCGTATTGATTATAAACTGTATTACTGATAAATTTGGTCAGTTAATTTGATTTTCTTTCTATGAAAATTTAACGTCATTTTCAGAATCAACACCATCAAATTAGCTTAAAAAGCGTTTTTTTCCTGTCACCAAAAATCGTGTTGACTAGTGTAATCAGTTGTAAGAAGAAACACGACATATGGTCTGTAGTTCTCTTGCTAGTAGATACTGATGCCATGAATATATTGTTGATATAATAAGCATAAAAACTGAAACAATTTACAAGCATGAATAATGACAGAAAAAGTGTTTTGATTAAAAATTAAGATTTTAGAAAGATTTAGCGGCTACCTGGTACAAGCGAAAGCAAACGTGTTTAGTGCTTTCGATCGAATACCTTCCTAATCTTCTGAGCACAAGCATTGATCAACAGGAAGAGAAAGGAGGAAATTTATATGTGCAAATATGATCGAATTCTCAATAGCTATTTTTAATGTTTATCATGTAAAGTGTTTGCATATTCGGACACTAGATGCTGCGACAGTGCTATTCCGATAAAATTGTGCTCTCACCGACGACAATCGAATGATAGGCAAAGAGACGCCAAGACATGTTTAGAGATAGCAAAAGAGTAAAATTTAATATGAACTACAATGGACAGAAAATTGTAGAGATCTCACGATCGCCCAGGTTCTAAAAGGTCACACCATAAAGAAGAAGAAGAAGAAGAAGAAGAAGAACTTTGTGTAAATGGTTGGTAGAACCGAGATTAGGAGATATCACAAAAAGACTAACTTTACTAAGACTTACAAAGGACAGAAAAAATGCATGCACTAATGGGTGAAGCATATAGAAAAATAGTATGTGTAAATAGCAGCAAGAAACTCTGGTGAACCGATTTGTATTAGAACTTTGGATAAATTATCGCTGCTTTCTAACAGATGGCGTTCCCAGAACTGCGTGCATGTAATTTCAGATGGTTAAGTCCTATAAGCAAGTTTGGAATTTAGTGTATATCATTTCATCGAAGTGAAAACAAAATTGTTTTTCATAGCGTTAAACATGTCGGATTTAGTAGCAGAGACAATTTACTGCTGGGGAATTTTACGGCACTACTTTATTCAAAAGAAATTTGCAGTTGAAGTACAGATAATTCTTGTTCAGACTTACGGTGAACATGCTCTGCCAGAGACAACCTACAGATATTAGTTTAGACGCTTCAAAAATAATGATTTTGATGTTGAAGTTAAAGTTAAAGAACGCCCCTGCGCCCTGAAAATATTTGAAGACAAAAAATTAGAGGCATTACTTCATGAAAATTCATGTCAGGTGCTAAATGAATTTGCAGAATCATTAAGAGTTGATCGCACAACAATTTCAAAATGTTTTAAATCATTAGAAATGTTTCAGAAGCAAGGACATTGGGTGCCGTACGAGGTGAAGCCGAGAGATGTCGAATGACGTCTTGTGACGTGTAAACAGCTGCTTCATTGGCAAAGAAAAGAAAGGTTTTTTGCATTGTATCCTGACCGGCAACGAAAAGGGATACACTAAGATAACCCAAAGCGTAGAAGATTGTGGGGTAAGCCCGGCGATGTGTCAACATTGGCGGTAAAGCCAAATATACATGGTTAGACGCTTCTGCTCTGTTTGTTGGATCAACTGGGTGTAGTTTATGATAAGCTGCTCAAAACGACCGAAACTATCACGGGAGATTGCTATTGACTACAACTGATGTGTCTGAACAGAACATTGAAAAAAAAACGGCCTCTATAAGAGCAGAGACTCGAAAAAGTGGTTTTGCAACATGACAACGCTAGGCCACATCTTGCAAAACGGATGAAAACCTACTTGAAAACGCTTAAATTAGACGCTCTACCCTCCGGCTGTGTTCACTAAACATAACCAGTCCGTTTATTACTGATTCCGATTGATGGCACATGGCCTGGATGAACAGCAATTTATTTCTGATGACGATATCAAAAAGTGAATCAGCTCATGGTTAGCTCTACAAACCTGTCGTTTTTCCGACGTGAAATTTAAATGCAGCCAGAAAGGCGAGAAGAATTAATGGCTAGCGATGTACAAATCTTTCAGTGACATATTTCTTCCTATTTTTTGTAAATTAAACATTACTTTTCATAAAAATCTGCGAGGACCTATTCAAGGTCCGAATAAATATGTGGGGTTTTGATTGTGTGGAGTTCGATATGCGCACATTTTTTAAATATTTATTATTCTACATAACTGGTAAAAACGGGGTTTTAATTAAAAGTTTTAGAAATTTTCAAACAGAATTTAATTTTGACCGCGAAGTATAAAATATTTAAGATTAACGCCTACTCGTGTATATTTTAAATTATCTGGCCAAAATACAGATGATGTTGTTGAAATAAATGAATGTCAACAAAAGTTTAGAATAAAATCCTTTTAAACTCAGCAATTCTAAGATGCGCTTCAAGAGGATCTGTAATTGCAGGTCATTTAGTAATGGAAACAGTTATCAACTATTTCGTTATAAGAAAATATTTGCTAAACATTGATCGCGAAAACTACTACTTTTGGCTGTTATATTTCTATTAAAACAATTCTTTAGGAAAATGAGTTTCTGTAGTCCGCTGTTATATCTCTTTCTTGTACTTTCAGTGGTTTCCGTCCTAATCGTTTGTTTGAATTATTGTGATGTGAAAATATCTTGATTATATTATTATTTTCTTTTCGAGTTACATGTGCTATCTGTTTTAGCTACTGTTGTGTTTATTCTTATCTAGTACAGTTGTGGTGCAGTGAATATCGACTTGGAACGACGAATCGGGGAGCCGAGTTCGAATTCTAGTTGAATACTTTGCCTTCACTTACGCACAAATACCATCGGGAAATGTATTACTCCGTCTCTTCCCTCCAGTTATGGGTTAAATAATATAATAGATTGGGTTCTACAGTCTTTGCTTGCAACCAGTCTACCGCAGAAAGTAATGGCAACCTACTGCGGGGTAATCATCTGCCCAGTCAGTTCTGTCTCTTTCGAAATATGATCGCCCAAAGCGTGCATCACATATGGCACTTAACTGACTGACTGACAGTTCTTTGTGATTCTGTAACGCCAGGCCACAAAGTTCGGAAGAACTTTGGTCTTCTTTAAGATCCACAGAATTCACCTGCTCAAAGCCATTTTTACCCATTAATTTAGAAATCAGTTGTGTAAAGCTGACACTTTAGATATTTCTAGTTTGGTGCCATGCATAACATCCATATAAAATCGTAACTCGTATATTCAGGGTAATATTCTAGTTTTGTCGAAATTGAGAGAAACAACCTCCAGATTTAATCAGTCAGTTGAGTGCAATACGTGATACACGCTTGGGTGATCGTCTCGAAAGAGAGATGACTGGATGGGCAGAAGATTGTCCCGCAGTAGGTAAT
Source organism: Ascarosepion bandense (assembly GCA_037127315.1). NCBI lineage: Eukaryota > Metazoa > Mollusca > Cephalopoda > Sepiida > Sepiidae > Ascarosepion > Ascarosepion bandense. Next base: position 1,617,693 of record JBBBDQ010000692.1, on the reverse strand, counting down.
TAATTTCTGCGGTAGACTGATTGCTAGCCAAGGCTATAGAACACAATCTGTCCAGTTATTTAATCCATAACTGAACGGAAGAGACGGATTAATACATTATCCAAGGGTATTTGAGCGTAAGTGAATGCAAGGAATTCAACTGGAATTCGAACTCGGCTCCTCGATTTCTTGTTCCTAGCCGATATCCACTGCACCACAACGCACAGCTTATTCTATGTAAAATGTCCTTTTCTGATATATTAAATTTGTTACAAAAACTACAGGTTTTTCTTTTTTTTTTCTTTTTTTTTAATGTGGTGTTCTGGAATATTTGATTACAAGTTCGATCAGAAAACAATTCCTAAATTAAGACAAGGCATTACTGGTAGATTTCTGGAATTAATATAGAAATTTGTTAAATAGCTTCTAAAAGTGTTCCTCAGAGGGTTCAGCCTTGTACTGACAACGTAGAGGAGCATTTTGAACATGTTGAATATTTTGTTATTCATAAAAATGTTTGTTTTGATGTGACAATAATTATAAATTTACTTTAACTATTGTAATTTTCTGTTACAATAAAATTCAATAAATGACAAAACAATTAGTTTTGCTTCAAAATTTTCGGACAAATATTAGTAAAAATATAGACTTCAAGTGCCACGTGTAACAGATTTTTAATATAGTACATCAATATGCAATGAGAAAATAAGTACCTTATTTTACGCTTATGCCTTGATTACTGAGTTTTACACCCTGTGCAGATTAATTCAAACATTTGCTTTAGTTTACTTTCTTTTACCTACGGTCAGTTTTAAACTCACTGAAATAACAGTCTGTAATCGATTCCTATATCCTCCTCAGATTAGCTCATTTGCAGTGATGTGCAGTAATGTGAATCTGTTTTTGGTGTGTATGATTAAATTTGTATGATTAAAAAATATTGCGCCATCCGTGATTGCATCAGATTTTTATCACGCTCAGACACTATCGTCTCGACTGTCGATTAATTGTCCTACGGTCATTTTCTGCGATGGACGTTATTCCAAGGAAGCGTACGAAATATTTAACGCTGCACGAACACATTGCCAAGCCTTACAGAGAGATCGCAGATATTGTTGGTGTCAGCCTTTCAATTGTCAGTCGTGTCATTAAAGCGAAGAGACAAACTGGATATATCAGTTCCAACCGTAAAGGAAAATGCGGTCGGAAAAGAAAAACAACGCCAAGAGGCGACGTATACGTAATCAGGGAAAGTATGAAAGAACCTAGGAAGATATTATTGTTTTTGTTTTTTCAATTAATTTGTACAAGTGGGTATGTTTGGACCAGCAATAAAATGTTATAAGTTAATAGGATATTATGATAAAAGAATGTTCCAAACAAATATGAACCATAGCATTTATTATATTAGGAATCAATACAAAACATACAAGATTTTTTTAAGTATAGAACAATGAACGTTCTGATTTCATAAGTGGGGTATATGGTAATAGAATGAAGGAACAGACGTAGACGTTATTTACATTGTTCGGATGTGGTACAGTGGATAAAACTGTCAGTTAAATACAGTGGTTTAACCTAAAAGGTTGTGAGTTTAATAGCTGGCTTTAGTAGTGGTGAACAAAAACTTAGTAAAAAGTTAAAGGGAGATAAATAAGACGTTCAGAAATGTGATGACTCATGAAAAGGGAACAATCGACTCCATTGACCGAAATAAAGGGTTCGGTTTGAAATTTCGGTTCGAAATTTCTATCACCTGAAAAAGGTCGAAGTGTACAACGGCCGAAACATTCATAATATGACTATAAAGATAAGGACAATAGTCCGAACAATGTAAATAATTACAATACCTAATCTCAGAATAATACTGACAGACCGAAAATAATAAAATACGAAGTGGAAGCTTCTAAACTGAATAGAAACAAAGCAGCTTGACCAGATGGCATTTAAACTAGAGATGCTGACAACCTTACAAGATTTCGGCGTAGAGAAAATTACCGAAGTAATGAATGAAATTTAGGACAGTTGGGAGATACTGGGAGACCTAAGCAGATCGATTTTCAAAGCAGTGCAGGTGCAAATGAATGTGAACTATTCCGAACAATCAGCTTAATGAGTTGCATAACAAAATTATCATCCGAATACTGATGAATAGATCGCGTAACAGAAACAGGCCAGAGATAGGACAAGAACAGTCAAGGACACTGGAACAAGTAACGCGATATTAATGCTTAAAATGCTGTCAGAAAGAGCAATACAAATGAAGAAGGTCATGTACCTGCGTTTTATAGACTACGCAAAGACATTCGACAAAGTACGCCACAAAGACTTTTTAGAAATGCTCAGTAACCCAGACACATTTCGGAAATACTTTAGAGTAATTAAGAACCTCTATTAGTAACAAACCGCATGCTTACGGATAGGAAATGAGTTCAGCAGATATACAACGATAGAAAGGGGCGTAAGATAAGGATATGTCTTTTCACCGGATCTATTCATCTTGTAGAGCGAGACAAGTCTGGGAACCCTAGAAGCTATGCCAGGATTCATCATCAGCGGCTAAAATCGGAATAATATAAAGTACGCAGCTGATACAGTTCTGATAGCAGACACGGAAAAGAAAACAAGACCTTCTACAGAAAGTAACTGAACAAATCGGTAAGAAAGGACAAAAAATAAACTACAAAAACTGAATGCATGATCATCAGTGAAAAGACGATCCCAAAATCACAAATACAGGCAGGGGACACTAAAATCAAACACCTACAGAAATTTAAATACCTTGTAAGTGTTCTAACAGAATACGGACATTGAGGCATTGAGATCCGAAGGCGAAATTACAGAAGCCGAGTAGAGTAATGAAACAGGAACATTTCGCTAGAAAGAAAGAAGAGAATACTGGATTACTATGTGATGCCTGTTCTTCAATATGGCAGTAAATGCTGGACAATCTCATCAAAGATGAAGGAAAAAATTAAAGCAACCGAAAGATGGTGCGGATACCATTGACCGAGCATATAAGCAACAATACGGTTTTGGAGAGGATGAAAACAGAAAGGAAACTAATACTTAACATCAAGTTAAGAAAGGTGAGATTTCTGGGACATGTAAAGAGGAAGGAGAGCTTGAAGAATCTGATACTCACAGGTCATATAGAGAAAAACAGACAGAGGTCAGCAAAAGAGATTAAGCAAGTGGATGGTAGAACGGAGTTTAAGTGAATTAACAGAAGAAAGCATAGTAGTAGCCACTATGGATAGGGAGATGTGAAAGGCCAGGAACACCTACCTGCTGAGGGGACACGCCATATAGAAGCAGAATCTCAGAAATATAGACAAAGACGTACGCGTTCTCTGTTTATTTCTTTGTGGAAAAAAGAAACCAAGATCCCTACATCTTCCACTGAAACAGCAGGAAGACATGCGACAATTTGACGGTCTTAAACATTTACACATGTAATATTTGGCAGCATCAAAAATCCTACTGCTATGTGTAGATTCTTATTGACATTTGAGTGTATGTTGAAGTATATCTCTATGCGTTTGTCTTAACTCACTTCTATGTGTTTTACTATGACTTAGACTACATTAATTAATACATGGATATTAGCAATCCAAGACAGTTGTCAGAGATATTTTTAAGCTACGCAATTCTTTAAATTATTTTCAGTGAAGATTGAACTCACAGCACAGTAATAAGTGATTTCTAGATTTAGTTCATAATCAAATGTACTATTTTGATACGATTCTCATTATCAATTGGTCACTTATTTCGATTCTAAGTGTAACAATTTCAGCTGATATGTGTTATCTAGACAAAATGCAGATGTATATCATTTCAGAAGTAGAATACCGATTTTAGTGTGATTGCTTCATAAAATATTTACGTAGATTCAGATTTGTCTGGTCCTGGGTATGACGGTAAACTACATCCTGCAGCAAGGCTTTTAATTGGAAGGTTGTGAGGAACATGGAACAACCTCTAAATTAGTGTTATTCTCAGATCTACTCTGAGCCGGAGTGGTAGCACCTGTTTGGGTCTTAGCTATGGGCAAATAGTTAACCGCCAAACTGGGGTCAAAATACTATGAAAGTATAAAAAGCAACTTTTATAGAAATATATACATTTTTGAAGGAAAAATATTAACAACACATTTTTGAAGAAAAACTATTGCCATAACACATTTTTTCAGGGAAAAATGTTCTCAGCCAAATATTTTTGGATACAAAACTAAAAGACATCTTCAGTTTTTAAAAATAAAAAAACAATAAAAATAAAAACTTTTCATTAAAATCAACCTTCTCACTATAACTGAACATTAAAAAATACCTTAAAATCCCACTTTTTTGGTATTAAATAACCCACAGCGATTGAAACACAAACTCAAATTTTTCAGCCTAAATACATAAATGATGAATTATGTTGTATTTTACAATGGTGTTCAGGTTGTTCAGAGCAACTGGAGGTAGAGTGTTATGGAGAAAGCGAGGCAATGTTTGTGGATATGTGTGGAAAATAATGTCTAACACGAGACTTGAACAGGTTAAGGTTATAGTGATCAGAGAGTCGATTCCACAAAGCAGGGCTTCGTAGATCTTAGTCGTGAAGATTAGAACAAGTGGAACAAATAAATGTAGTTCGTCTGAGCACTTTCCATGGAAATAAGGATAAAGCAGCGAGAGACTTGCGACTTTTTGTCTGGGAGAAAGACGTGGTAGAGTGGAAGATAATGTGCCACCCACAAGAAAGTGGAAAAGCTTTTGAACACTATCTGCACTGGAAAAGGAAGATTGCGCGGTTTATATCCATATATCGCAACAGTACTCCGTTTTTGGCTTGATCTAACTCTTGGAAATGTAGATAATAGCAGAAGTCAAGTACTTGTTAGAACGGTTTAGGCACTTGACTATTTTTGGAAACTGACCATTTTTGTAAACTGTTTATTTGATGGATTGTATACACGAGTTCTGCTTTAGATCTGGGTTGAGTTTACGTCTGAATAGAAGATCAATACGCGTATCAATTCAAAAACATTTATGAAGTGTTTCATCATTGCAAATAAAATTCTCGCTTTTTTTTCTTTTTTCTTTTTTTGCAAAGAAGGGCCAGATCTAGGTCTGTTTATATTTCTGTTCACTTTCCCAGAGATTCTATTCTATTTAGATTCTACAAAACCGTCCCTAAATCTGACATCTATTTTCTTACTTTTAACTTAGTTTGGTAATTGCACTCAAGTGCGGGGCACATGTTAGGAACCGAAATCTTTTCACTTGAACAATGGTTTTCCCGATTTACTTCATGTTCTAATTTCAAACGTTGGTACTATTTTCATCCTCAATCAGTCATCTCTAATACATTGCTTTTGACTCAAGCTAGTTATAGGAATCTATGAATATAAAGCTGGCGATTATTTGCATCTTGTAGCCGTTCAAACGACTGGAAAATAGCGGCACTAAAATTAGTTTTGATTAAACAATAAAAATAGATCGCTGGCTAATAGTCGACACATATCAATGTAATACCTGAACTGTTTTCTGTATCAACACACTGCAAAGATAGAGATCTTCTTACACGACACTCTTTAATGTGGATGCCCGCTATTTTACTACTTTTCAGTAACCTCTTGCGTCACTGTGGCTTTATTGCCATGATTGAAATGGATATTTTTTTAAATGTAAGCGTCTATGTAAACGTTTGTTTGTCTTTCAATGATAAAATATCTAAGGACAGAAAATACAGTCGCCAAAGCATTTCAGACCCCAGCCGAGATTATTTATGTTCACTTTGCATTAATACCTTTAAAAAAGGCATGAAAAAGAAATGAATGATGCATTTGGTTAAGCAAATTGTTCTTTATTGCAAATAATTATCGGTGAAATTATTTAAATTAATCACATACATATACCGACTATATATGAGGTCCGATCAAAAAGTCTCGGAACTGTTGTTATGTTAACTAAGTATGTTTGACATAGATTTACCCTGAACTGTTTTGCGTATGCACACTAATTTATAACCTTATTGCTCACCGCCGTTATTCAAAGCACCATTTGGAAGCAAAGCGTGTAGTATGTGGTCGTCTCATCAGAGAAAAACTTTTGAAATCGGTCTGTGGCTATGACCCCGAAACCAAGGCCCAGTCTTCGCAGTAAAAAATCTCAAATTCTCGAAAACAGAAGAAAGCACGAATGAATAAATGAAATGTGAAGACAGCTAGTTTTCTTCTAATATAAGAACATCATGAGTATACCTCATAGTCAGTAAACAAGGAGTACTAATGTGATATGTTCTTGTTTTTGTCAAATACGACATTCTCCATTGTCACGTTTGCGATATAAAATAAAGAGAAATAAAGGGAACAGTAGAATAACAACTGATTTTTTTTTATAGTAGGCAAAAGAGATTTTATTTCAATTTTAGGGATTTGGTTGTCTTTTTTCTTATTCTATGAGCCGTGTACCTTCAGGAAGATAGACGAACATGGCCTCCCACATCTCTCTTTCCTATGTAGCTCTTAACACTCTTTCTCGTTACCTCTCCCAAACCCTGCTTTACTAGCGGTTTGCTCAAATCCATCAAGTGTGTCACTCGTTGCTTTCTTCTGTCTCTCTTTCCCTCTATCTGCCCTGTGAGTATCAGATTTGCCAAGCACTTTTTCCTCATTTCATGCACCAAAAACATCAGCTGTTCTTTCCTCATGTTAAGTATCAATTTCCTTTTAGTCTCCATTTTCTCCAAAACCTCGTCATTGTTAACATTTTCGGTCTACGGTGTCCTCAGCATCCTTCTATAGAATCACATTTCCTCAGTGGGTCGAAAAGCAAAGAAAACATAAAGAATTTATGAAGTTACATGAAGTCACTTTGAAGTATTTTTAACTTCTTGCTGCTGACAACTTAAAAAAGTACATAATTCAAGTCACCGGATACAATCAACGCTTTTGTCCACGAAGTTATATGTTCTTCAGGACCTGAGTATATATCAAGTACACATAGCTCAATAAATAAAAGCGTTGGTTGGATCTAGTGACTTTCCCAAAAAGTTGTAAGTTTAATACATGCTTACAGCAGTGGTGAACGAAGAACTTAAATAGTTGAGTTAAATGGAGAGAAATAAAACATCTGAGAGTGGCATGACTCAGAAAGATCTACCCCAGTGATGGAAATTAATGGTTTAAAAGGATGTCGGGGCGTACAACTGCCGAAACGTCGTGAATGTGACAATGAAGATGAGGACAACTGTCTGAACAATGTAAATAGAAATAAAAATTTATATTACAGTTTGGTTTGGTTTAAAAACAAATATTTTGTTGCCTTTTTTTTTTTAATTTTTTTTTTTACATTCCGTCGGTATATTCTAAGTCTGCCAACAGAACAATCTTAACTTTAGTTGATGCAAAAACTTCTTCAGTAAACTTACTTGAACACCAGGGGCTGTAAGCTCAAATGTGCGCCTAATGTAATAGAGAACAGTTTGAAATCCAAAATTGGAGAAGTTAGTTATTTTTTTAATCATTTCACCTCAAGGAAATAGGAAAGCGACTAGTTCTCAGGATGTTACAGTGAGTGGAACTGAGAGAAGAGACTGAGTATAAGGAGAATTGAAGGACAAAAGATTAACGGGTTTGAAGAAGATGGAAGATGGCTATTGATGTAGCATATAAATTTTTGCGGATTTTTTAGAATTTATCAGTGTAGCAGGTAAATAGAAGGAAATTCTACAGGTATGAAGTGCGATAAAATTAGAAGTTGCATTTACATTTAACTATTTTACCTTTATGTCAATCTAATAGCAATCATGTCGTAGAGAAAATTCCGTTTAGGTTCGTTATGTTCATTTACTCGAAAATACCTTTGGGTGAGATATGAATGTCTCTCTTCCTTCGCCATCTATGGGTTAAATATTTGAACTTGTATCACAAAACCAATATTATCCTTTAAAAAACACAAAAATATATGCCCCGGTTTAAATACTCTCACAAAGTTGGATAAGCTGTGAAATGACATATCAACCAATCAAATCTATACTACTTGAACTATGCGAACCGATTAAAAATATTATTTTCTCAATATCCCATGCTGAACTGATATGATATCAAACTGCAATCTACGAAATGATATCTCAGTACGAAAAGAACGTATGTATTTTTGAAAATAAACTATTATTTTGTAAAAAAATGTCATTTAACATTCTTTATTTATAGGCCAATATATGTTAATTCAATTGTCCAAAGAAAATAAAATAAAATAATTAGACCTTACTCAGACAAGTTTTTACAGGTATAAGAGATCTGATCAAAAGTTATCGGGACTGTTGCCAATGTAACGTAATTAACATACGATAATTGATGTTGTTTAGCACATATTAGCCTTGAAATCTGTCGTGTATGCACACTAATTTACAATTTTCTACTCGTTTTCATTATACATAGCAGTGCTTTAAAGCAAAAGGTTAAATGTGTCGCCGTCTCATCCCACCACAAAAAAAGTTTTTAAACGGTCAAAAAGGTGACGAATCGTGTGTTCATGGCTATGACACCGAAACAAAGTTAAAATTTTCGCAGTACAAGACGCAAACGCTTCCTAAAATCGAAGAAAGCACTGATGACAGTTTTCTTTGACTGTAAAAATTTTGATCCTCATGAGTCAGGCAGTAAACAAGGAGCGACATGACGTGTGTTGTAGTTTGTAGCATGTTGTTTGTAGTATGTTGTTTGTAGTATGTTGTTTGTAGCATGTAGTTTGTAGTATGTTGTTTGTAGTATGTTGTTTGTAGCATGTAGTTTGTAGTATGTTGTTTGTAGTATGTTGTTTGTAGCATGTAGTTTGTAGTATGTTGTTTGTACTATGTTGTTTGTAGTATGTTGTTTGTAGTATGTTGTTTGTCCAAAAAAGACATAATTATATGGGTCCGGTGAGTCGCACCTCCACCATGATAGACGCCTGCTTATTCAACGAAGCTTGTGCAGCAGTTTTGGGCCAAGAACAATATTTCCCAAAACCGCCAACAGATCTTGAGCCTTGTGACATTTTCTCTTTCTAAAACTCAAGATTTCAAGATGTCGAGAAAATACAAAAGAGAACACGACGAGACAGCTGCTGGCTATGGCGAAAAAAATTCCATTAATGTAAACGACTCTGGGTAATTTCTGCCGATGATGACGGGGACTAATTCAAAGGATATTAAATTGCAAAATCATATGTATTTTTTATTTTTAGAGCACAAGACGTGATACTTTTTAATCAAACCTCACCTCACATTTATTTCAATAAGAAAATTAAGAAATCACAAACTAGCAATACAGTAATAAGAAATAAGTCAGGATTAAATACTTTCATTGCTTAAAAACGTTGTTCTCTTACCCCAGTTAAAAAGTATTTATAAAATAATAAACTGCAACATAAACTATTTCACTTCCAAAAGGCATCTTCGTGTAAAAGTTTTCTCGTTTCAGAGGAGAGACGATAATGATTTCATTTAACTTTTTAAAGTTAACTTGAAAGAAAGGAAGCCTGAAAACAGTCCCAAAACCCAGAAGTGCAGAAGAAGAAATTGTTAGTATAGAACTTACGGATACACCGAGACATTTCAACTGTAAAATGAGGAGATAAAACTGCCAATCGAGTAATGAGCTTAAATTCGTAGAGTTGAGCTACAAAAAAGAAAGCTTATCAGAAAATAATTTTTTATCCCAGAATAAGAATGGGTTAATGTGTAAACTTTCAGGATTTCCTTTGAATAATTACTTTATCGCTTTGTCAGAGAATAGCGCTTTATCTGAGCGTTTTGTTACAATTCCTCATTCCTTTGTGTTATTCATCTTCAGATTGTTGGGAATCTTCTTCTTCTTCTTCTTCTTCTTCTTCTTCTTCTTCTTCTTCTTCTTCTATGTGCATTGTCCTTTCAGGACATAGGCGTCATGGCCTTCGACGTCTTCATATACCTGGTGACTCTTAGCACGCATTCTCCTGTTACACCACGTAACCCCCGTTCTGCCATCCACTAACTCAGGCCAGTCAACTTTACACGCTGTTTTCTCCTGTCACTTCTCTCTATCTGGCCTGCTAGTATCAGATTCTCTAAGCCCTCTTTCTTCATTACATGTCGCTGGAACTATAGCTGTTTCTTTCTGATGCTCAGTATTAATTTCCTTTTCGTTTCCATTCTTTCCAAAACCTCATCATTGCTCATATTCTCGGTCCATGATGTCTGCAGCATCCTTCAGTAAAACCATATTTCATTTGTTTTAAGTTTTTCCTTCATCTTTGATTATATTTTCCAGCATTCACTGTCATATTGAAAAACTGATATCACATAGCAATCCATTACTCTCTTCTATGTTTCTAGCGAAATGTTCCTGTCTCTTAATACTCTTCTTAGTTTCTGGAATGCGTCCTTCGCCATGACATTTCGTCTTCGGATCACTGTGTCGCACTTTCCGTCTTCTGTTAGATCACTTTCCAGGTATTTAAATTTTTTTACCTGCTTGATTTCAGTGTCCCCTACCTGTGTTTGGCATTTTGAGACTTTTTTTTTTTGCTGATAACCATGCATTCGGTTTTCTTGCAATTTATTTGTAGTCTTTTCTTGTCACTCTTTTCAGCTACCTTCTTTAGGAGGTCTTGTAGTTTCTCTTTCGTGTAGTGCTTTCTAAAATAACTTGTCTGTTGACCCTTTTCGTTTTCGCTCCGGTTGTGCCATCACAAACTTATTAATTACGCTATTCACCGCTTATGTTGCCGTCAATATTCTCATGAGACAAAGAACATTCTACTCTTTCTGATTGTAAGTATACGTTTTCTGTACTTACTCTTTTTCCTTAATCTTCTTCATTGCTTGCAATTTTGGCTCATAAATTGCTCCTACTTTGTATATAAAAAGAACTTTCATCAATCCCTGTGCTTAAGAAGAGATATTACATCACAATTCAGTATACATTTCACTGTTTGTTGCAATATTTTTTCTTTTCTTTTCTTTATTTGTTTTGTACGTGTCTTGTTTTTAAGATGATATCTATCCTTATTCATGTGCACCTTTGGATTTCTTTCTGACATTTTCAGCGTATATCATTTTCCCATATTCTATTAGATAATAGTTAGTCCTTCCTTGTTGCAGTCCCTTACTATCTTGTCTTGGTTTTCTTTTAATTATCTTTCTGACAGCCATCAGCAGAGTCTCATCCATGTATGTTAATTAAGATGCTGCCAGCCGATAATAAATCCTGTTATGTATTTGAGACCGCTCAAGATTGTTTCATAGCGTAGTTTCAAAGGATTCAGCGAGAACTTCGGAAAATGACAGACTCTACATTCTATTTTTCATGTATTCAATTTTAATTGATTGATTTACTTTTTACCGCGTATCAAATCTTAGCGGTTTAATTAATACCGTAACATATTTTGGATTGGAAGCATGTGTTTTCGAACGATATTGCATATTTCGAATAACAGTTATGTTTCCAGGTACAATTTGTACTATTTAACGTATAACACATCACTCAATAAGTCCCGAGCCTAACTGATGAAACAACAATTTTTAAACAATATTTATTCATTAAGATACTCTCCTTCCAGGATGATACACTGTTTCTAATGCTTCTCTAACAATTCAATATTTTTTTTTTGTAGAACTATTTGTCTTTGGCCTCCAAACACGCGTCAGTTTCCCGATATCACTTCTTCATTGGAGTCAAATCTCTTTCGATGGAGCATCTTTTTGAGGTCTGCAAACATCCAGTAGTCGCTAGATGCCAGATCTGGGTAATATGGGGGATGTGGAAGCAATTCAAAGTGCAATTTATGTAGTTTTGCCATCGTTGCGATCGACTCGTAACAAGGTGCGATGTCTTGGTGAAAGATCACTTTTTTCTTCTTCATTTATGGCCGCTTTTGACGATTTCTTCCTTCAAACTCACCAATAATGCTATATAATATTCACTATTGATGGTTCTTCCTTACTCAAAGTAATCAATCAACAAAGTACCTTGCGCATCCCAAAATATGGAGGCCAAAATCTTACCTGCTAATGTTTGCGTCTGACTGTTGATTTGACTCCGGAGTGAAGTCCTGGATCCATGCTTCATCCATTGCCACATACTTAAACCAAACCTTCTCTTTGTTGCGTTGAAACAGTTGCAAACAACGCTTTAAATCGTCGACAAGTTCTTGTTTTTGATCAACCGTGAGCAAACGCGGAATCCATTTTGAACACATCATTCTCATGGACTAATGTTCATGAAAAATGGTGAATACACTGCCTTATGGTATGTTTACCTCCTCTGCTATCTCCGCAGCTTAAATTTACAATCAGCCAAAAGAGGTTTGCGGATTTTTTTGGTGTTTTCCGGGATAACTGCCGATTTTGGGTGACCTGAGCGTTCATTATTTATGTCTGTACGACCACATTTAAACTCAGCATACCGCTTCTTAAACGTAGTTTCCGGCAAAGTAGATTTCGAATAACAATTATAAAGACATAGCTTTGCTTGAGAAATATTTTCCCATCAGAAAGCAATGGTTTATTCAAACACGAAATTCAGATTTTATTTATTGTTTTGAAAATTTGCAAGATTAGTTTTACTTAAATAACTGTAATTTGAAAACTAACAATCTGACTGGGCCCAATTTTTGTCACCTGCAAATTGAAGGTTAGTTATAAAAGATTATAAGGATTTTTTATTAGTAGCGCCATCTATATGTCAGGCCCGGGGCTTATTGAGCGATGTGTTAATTTGAAGAAGTAGATGCATTCATACCTTTGCTAAAGCTATCATCTCGTACATGACTGTAGTGTATTCTCTGAAGTCGCAATCTATTTACATGCAGGATATTTGTTTCTAGTAGAAGCTACGAATTCCTCGCACTTCTTAATATCCTTCGTCGTCTTCTCTGTGAGCCTGAGTTTTTCAGGATGTGACTGAGCATGGCTTTCCATAATTTCTTGTTCCTTGTAGCGTAAAGAAAGTAATACACTGCAAAAGTTTTGAATATACAAACTGAATATTTTCCTTGCAGCCAGATCGATTCTGTGACACAAACACAAAAAAGATTTAAAACGATTATCGTTGCTGAAAAAAGAAAAGAACGATTCACTCTAGATCGTAGACAATCCCAATTTTTTCTCACTAGCTGCTGGCATCGAACTGACTGCTAGTTCAAGCGAATCTTTATATACACGCTGAACGCATGAAAATTCATTAAGCAGTGTTATAAAGATTGCACTCGCGCAAGCACACTTTCCGCATTAAACATGGCCATTTGCAAAGTAAGCAAAATCATTGTGCTTGGTTAGCTTCAGGTAGTTCGGGACATTATTCTGTGTCCGCAAATATTGCATGACCTACAGTGATATAAAATTCCTGACTGACTTAAGGTTAAATTCCGAGATAAATAACATTAGATTCTTAATTAATAAATCTCTACTAAGTTTGTTAATTATCCTGCTGAAATTCTTAAAGCAGTGATTAGAGGGTTTTCAGAATCATACAATTTTAGAAAAATGTAACTTGAATAAAGGTTATTCTACAATGAAATGCTAGTAAAAACATCAACTAATTAAACCTTTAGACGAATAAATAAACAAATTTTAAATATTTTTCCTCTTGCATTTTGTTCAAATAAAATAATCTATGTTAAAATCTGTGATAAAGTTTTCAGTGACAAACTGATTTTTAATTGTGTACTTATTCAGTTTGTAACATTCTACAAAGGATCTTGGTAACTTTTATACACACCTAATCTTTATAATTTGCATCTTTTTTTTTTCCTAATAGGTTTCTGTTTTAAATTCGGTGCGACACTAAGATTCAATCAATAAAGCTTTCTTGGAAAACATCTTATGAATAAAAAGAAAAATCTCAATTAGGTGTCCGCGTATGTTGCTTGAATACGATCCCATAAGCTCAGCCATTTGGTCGTCATTCAATTAAATTAATTTTGATGCATCGCTTGAATTTCTTTGAGTCAGGGAAGCCAAGAGATCAAGCATAAAAGTAGTTGCAGAGATTTTACGGTCGATTTATTGGGGATAAAATGAAATAAAAGGCCCAAGTCCATTAACCAAAACGTGTACGCTGCGATGAGTTTTATTATAGATTTTTTTCTCTATGATGCTTACACGTATATGTAAAAAAGATTGTGGTAAGGTGCTGATAATTTTTCGGATAGTTCAAAAAGTGAGGTTTAATGTCTTCATTGTTCAGGTTGCTGAGAACTTTTCATCCCTTATTTCTACACAGAACATTTAATTCTGATTTACAGAATTTCGAAGCCATTATTTACGAAGGTTAATTATTATTAACTTATCGGAAGTTAATTATGACAGAAGCCCATGAGTATTTGACATTGCTGTAATTATTGAAATCACTGTTGTTGATCTGCCACAGCGGCCTACTATTAGACAACAACGCTAATTAGCTTGCTAGCTAGCTGACTGCCTGGCTAACTGACAAACATAGATAGATAGATAGATAGATAGATAGATAGATAGATAGATAGATAGATAGATAGATAGATAGATACTAAGCATAGCTTTATGTGGAACAAGGGCAAACGTATAGAGAATTCTAGGAGAATCGATTTCGAGACAAGCTTGTTAAGCATTACACCAGGTCGAGGTTCCTAGATAGATAAATAGATAGATAGACGTGAGTAGACTTTGATAGATTGATATAAACAGGCGGAGATAGATAGATAGATAGATAGATAGATAGATAGATAGATAGATAGATAGATAGAATAGATGATAAGAATAGAATGAGATAGATAGATAGATAGATAGATAGATAGATAGATAGATAGATAATGAATAGAATGAGATAGATAGATAGATAGATAGATAGATAGATAGATTAGATAGATAGATAGATAGATAGATAGATAGATAGATAGATAGATAGATGTGAACAGACAGACCTAACTTCACCTTTGTAGCTACTCGAATTATTCATTTCAAATAATCGGTTTAATATAGGCTAAAATTCTGCAAATATAGTTGATATTTCTTTTACTTCTTACTGCCTTAAATGTTTACATTTGTTATCTAAATTTATTTGTTAGTCTCTGTTAGAAACATTTATTTCATAAAAAGATGAATCGTGAAGGTAAATCTATATTGTTATTTTGTTATAGAATAAATGCGTAATGCAGTTTATATGAATAATTATGGTATTACGAGAAAGTGGAATGATTTCTTTCAGCATATTTTACGGATTATGCAATTATTTTGAGATAACGGTTTTGTTTCGGCACTTTTGTTTCCTAAAATCAGTATTTCATGATATTTACTTTGTGTGTCGGACCGATAAGATATTCACCGCCTCCATACAGCCTATAATCTTCTGGCCTCAGTTTAAACGGAGGGTTGCATTTTTTTCATATATTACGACAATATAGAATGACATAATTCAATAAAAAGCTCACTTTGCAAAATTTAAATTTATAAATATAATCAAGATAAAGTCAAAATATGAAGGCTTAATCAATTAAATCCAGGAGAACGTGGATTAAATCTTACTACATAAACTGCAAATCCTATATGTCCCTCCTTTTGTCTGAAAACCCTCTACCTTGGCCACACGTACTCTACATCGACATATTATCTCTTTTTGGATTAAAAATCTGCCCTTCATCTGATGCTTGAACAATCTGCATTAGATTGGGGTCAGGATGAAGAAGGAAATTAAAAAATTCAAATTTTAGAATAACTGAGAAAAAAAATTAGTGATTTTAATTGTTTTTTTATTTATATTGAATTTAAAGTAACGGAACACTTTGTGAATTTTAAAATTTTGTTTTAAATTCAGTTTGAAATCTCTAATAATTTAAAATTGAAAAATCAATTTTATATATTTGAAATTTCAGGGAATCTGAGTTAAAGTTTCGTGAAGTGAGGTTTCGAAGTTCTACAAAGTTTGTGATTTAAAAAACTCAAAAATCGGCCTGAATTGCAATTTGGTCCTAAATCAGAGTTTCTATCCAAAACGGTATATTTCCAGCAACTGAACTTATATCCCAAATGAGATTAAAGTGAAATTTTGAAGTTACCTGAAGTGAGCTGAGGATTTCAAATTTCTTCAAAATTATCATTGCTGTGTTCTGAGTTGGAAGAAAAGCCTCTTTAATTTGAGGCTGGAAGCCCAAAAGCCCTCCACAGTAACTTTCTTAAAAGTTCGCACGACCCATTCAGACATATATAAATTATAAGCTGTATGCAACAGCTTATTTTGATTAATGGTTAAAAAAGGTTCTCAGCAAGAGTGAAGCTTTTCTGTATTGGAAGAGCACACTTCTCAGATGGTGTGTACTGGCACTACATAATCCCAAACAAATAACTATACCAGATAAGAGAAACATCATCACTTTTACAGCAGTAGGAACTAAAGTGGATATCATATGTAATTTGATGAGAAAATAATGCCATAAAGAAGAACAGTGAAGTGAAGAGATTATAAAGAGATGCATTCATCAGTTGTGTAAAGAGCGATAACAGCTACTGGACTTTAAGACATATAATCTTGAGAAAAATTGTTTTAAGCGAAAACTTTTATAAAATTACAACCAACGGCTGGGACAATCGATTCCAAATATTTTCTAATAAGGAAACGGTTATTATTACCATTATTAAAGGAACAATAAAGACTCTTACTCTTCCTTCTTCAAATAGCTGCCATAGATACATTTGTTCATCCAAGTCGGAAGCACATTGGGTAGCGTCTCGAATTGTATTTAGATGAATTTCCTGTAGTCATCAGGTAGCTTTTATTTATATAGCTAACGTATATTTAGTAAAAGCTGAATATGATGTTATTAAAAATTAATTATAATTTAATTGTATTTAATATTAATTTAATATTATTTAAGAATATAATTTAAATGTTTTCTTAAATTACTAAGAAGAAATAAATCTATCAAATATTGATACTTTTGTCATATATCATCGAATTTTACCTAAAAACTGTACGTCAAAGGTGATGCTCTCCTTCTATATGCCGTGTTTCTATCAGAATGCTGGCGATCATGATTCTCCAGTATTTCATTTTGTTTTAGCTCTTAGTAAATTTTGTCTTTGTCATCTCTCTTAAATCTTGTTCTCTCATCCATTTGCAATGGATAGCGTTTCGGATTGAATAAATCGGAATGTATCACCCACGTCACTTAAGACGACCCTCTTACCATCATTATATGTTGGTAGGATATATTTAGTACGGTCTGAAAACGGTGTTACTTTGTCGCTTAATGAAAATGCCATTTAGCATACAATGAATATCTATATAAATGGTTTCATAATTTCCGTCGCCATCAAGGTGTGGAAAGATATATTGGTAGTGTAAAAAAAACTATTTTTCTAAATAAGATACTGGGTAAGATACATGGTTAATAAAGACTACTTTTCCTAATAAGATACTGGATAAGATCAGTTAGTCAGTTAAATGCCATACGTGATACACGCTTGGGCGATCATATCTCGAAAGAGACATGACTGCCTGGGGAAATTATTATCCCGCAGTAGGTTGCCATTACTTTCTTTGGTAGACTGGCTGCCTGCCAACGCTATAGAACCCAATCTGTCCTGTTATTTAACCCATAATTGGAGAGAAGAAACGGATTAATACTTTTTTCAAGAGTATTTGCGCGTAAGTGAATCCAAGTAATTCAACTGGAATTCGAACGCGGCTCCCCAATCTCTCGTTCCGAGCCGATATTCACTGCACCGCGACGCACATCCACTGGATAAGATACATGAGTAATAAGGACATGCATAAAAAATGAGGAAACTAACAAGTTAAACGACATGCTCCTCAACAGGATGTATAAAATCCAAAGATGTAACGCTCATATTAAAGAAAGATGAAATACTTCAGCCATGGTAAGGATATATAAGAGATCTCTTCTCCGAGAAAAGAGAGAAACCGACAATACACAGAGATACAAAAAGACCAGAAATATTTAAATCCGAATTGGAAGCTGCATTGACCAAACGGAATAGAAACAAAGCAGTTGGGCCAGACTGTATTATAATAGAAATGCTGACAGGATTTTCTGATTTCAATGTAAACAAAATTACAGAAAAAAATAAATGAAATTTAAAACAGTTATGATTCCGTAAGATCTAAGCAGATTGATTTTCATAGCACTGTCTAAGAAACCGGGGCGTGAAGAAATGTGAACTTCACCGAAAAATCAGCTTAATGAGTCACATAACAAAAGACATCATCCGAATCCTGATGCATACAGTGCGTAGCAGAACCAGGTCAGAGATAGGACAAGAACAGTGCGGTTTCGTCGAGGGCACTGGAACAAGGAGCGCGATGTTTACATTTAGAATGCTATCAAAAAGAGCAATACAAATGCAGAAGGATGTGTACTAGTGTTTCATAGACTATGATTTCGACAAAGTACGCCACAAAACTTGACAGAGATGCTCAGCAACCTAGATGTATTCGGGAAAGACATTAATGATTTCATCAGATTTAGAAAGACAAAAAGAGGTTTAATACAAGTATATGTCTTCTCGCCAAATTTATTAAACCTATATAACTAGCGAAACACTTCTGAGAGACCTAGAAATCTTCAAAATCTTCAAAATCTTCGGCCACAATTTGAACAATATAAGATACGCAAATGATACAGTGATGATAGCCGACACGAAAAAGAAACTACACGATCTCCTACAGAAAATAACTGAAGAAAGCAGAAAGAAAGGACTATATATATTCTACATGAAAACTGAATAATTGGTCATCAGTAAAAAGAGGAGCTTAAAATGCCACCTACAGGCTGGGGATATTAAAATCAAACAGGTACAGAAATTTAATCACATGGGTAGTGTTCTATCAGAGGACATAATATGTGACATTATGATCCGAAGGCGAATTGACATCGTCAAGGATACATTCCAGAAACTGAGTAGCATTGAGAGACAGGAAGATTTCGCTGGAAACCAGGAAATGAATACAGGATTGTTATGTGATGTCTGTTCTTCAATATGGCAGCGAATGCTGAACAATCTCACCAAAGATGAAGGAGAGCCTTGAAGCAACGTAAATATGGTTCTACAGAAGGATGCTGAGGATACCATGAACCGTGCATGTGAGCAACGATGAGGTTTTGGAGAGGATGTAAACGAAATAGAAACTAATAATTAACATAAAAAAACAGGCTGAAATTACCGGGAGATGTAATGAGGAAAGAGGGCTTCGAGAATCTGATACTCACAGGTCAGATAGAGGGTAAAAAAAGGGAAAGCAATGCGTAACATACTTGATGGGGTTGAGAGTTAGGCTGGCGGGTGGTAAAAGAAGACTGCGTATTAAGAGCTACTAAGGACAGGGAGATGTGGAAGGTCATGATAGCCTACGTCCTGAAACGACATGACATATAAAAACGGATAAGATACTAGAACACACACTCATAGATTTTTCAAACAAGAAGCACCACCAAAAACTAATTATAATTTAATTTAAATGTATTTAATATTAATTTACAATTATTTAATTTAAGAAAGTAAATTAAAAAAATTTCTTAATTTTATAACAAGAAATAAATATATTAAATGCTGTCATTTTTGTCCTATATCATCGAAAAAGTTAGGCGACAAATGAGACGCTCTTCTTCTATGTGCCCTATCCCTTCAAGATGTTGGCGATCATGAATCTCCACAATTTCCTTTCCTTTGTAGCTCTTATTAAATGTTGTCTTTATCTCTTAAACTATGTTCTGCCATCAATTTACACAAGCTAGTTAGCTAAGGAATGTGCTTTTTCTCTCTGTCCTTCGTGACTTCAATATGTCTTGTGAGTGTCAAATTTTCTATATCATCTTTCCTTATCATGTCAATCTCAGAAAATGCCTTTCTTTTGACCAAGATTATAACCACAATATGTGCAATATTCATTCAAATATTAAAGCACTCTAATACATACGTACATATATACGTTTTAAATTTATGTGCTTTTTCCCTTTAGGACAAGGGTGATCATGGCTCTCCGCAACATCCAATACTTTATATGTTATATTTATTTCTTTAATATCATTCCAAGTCCCTGCCTTATCGCCACATTTCACATGCACGTCATTTAGCTTATTCACTGTTTCTTATAACCCAGTTGCTTTTAATATACCCTCTGAGTGTCAGAATTTCAAAATCCTCTTTCCTCAGTCTACTCTTGTATAAGTTAATTGAAACAAAACAACTAATGTCTTCCTAGGATCTTTC